>UYYA01005236.1:0-12861 GCA_900624975.1 Angiostrongylus costaricensis | reverse complement strand
CAGCGCGTGTTCGTTCCCCACTGCATACACCTGTGGTCCGGAGTTTTGCAAATATCTCAGCACTTCATACGAGGTACAAATAAGTTTTCTAAAACCATCTCTTAATTTGTAGTGCGGTCTAAACTTGAGTTAGAGGAAAACCTGGAGCTAAAATTTTAAATTCTTAAAGTTTTTTCACTCGAGCGCGGTGGGCGTTAACATCAAGAACACTTTGTACGTATCACTGTGTCCTGTTTCACGAAATCCCGACTGTTCAGTCGCTTCGATGTACGAAATAAAATTCAGAACAAGCAAAGTTTTTTTTTTACAAAATGCATCTCACGAGCCCCAAAGTAGAATTTTGTTACAGTAGGACAAGAAACATGGGGCGACATGGGCGCGTGTAGCGGAGTGGTGAGAGGTGCTCTGCAAATACACATGGAATCGTTCTCCACGCCCTAAGCCCACCAAGCCTTCCATCCTTCCGGAGTTGGCAAATTGGTACCAGACTTGTCTGGGAGGATAGCAGCACTAGTTCGATACATCGGTACACCACGGCGAGTTATTGTAAAGGGCAGATATCCATTCAATCACCTCCAAACGTTGCTTAACGAAGCCGAGTGCATGGTCCATCCCTAAGGGATTGATCAACGCCGACAGCTTTATCTTTTATCTTTTTTAGAACAAAAAAAGGTGTCCGGTTGGTAAAAAGCTGCAAGCTCTACTGTTGTTTCAATATCAATAAAATTCGTTATGAGCGTAATTATCTTTATCCAAATTTGAGTGGTGTTGTCAGTTTGTGGCGCTCATCCACAAATGCCAATGCTTGTCGGTTATTGTTGGATAAAACAGCTTCTTTATGCTGGTTCAATAGGTGGATCACTTCTGGTGAATATATCCAAATGTCCGGACGAGCTGGTCGACGAGGAAAGGATGATCGTGGTTTGGTAATTCTGATGGTCGATCACAAAATGAGTAGTGACGACGCTAAACAAATCATAAAGGTCAGGTTTTCATTGCATTCCTAATCTTTCAGAATGGTGTCCGTGTAATACATTCTATTGGGTTGTTTTTCCAGCGTTTTCTTTTAAATTACGCAATGTTTGTCGCTCGAACTTCTTTAGGCATTCAATGCAATTCTGTATACTTTTTGTATTTTATATGCAAATACCTTTACCCTTACATTACAGCGAACTCTGCTTTGCTCAGACAGCAAACATTTTAAAAATATTCTTGTGTTGATAAACTAACACGTGATTGATAAAGAAATTAATTCGACTGACGTTTTCGCGCCCTTGACTTCCTTAGAGCCGGATTGTTCATAGTTCTTCCTTCCTCCGATGTGGGTCTTCGTGATCGCATCGAGTTGAAACCGGTGGAGCATCGCTCGAATGTGGAACCTCACTTGGCAATGCTGTTTGATACAGGATGATTGTTTTTGATGTTGTTTGTCCGTTGATAACAACGTGTTTTTTTCTGGACAATACAGCTTACAATAGGCGGTGTCATTATCTGCTAGCACAGAGCGTAACGATATTTCAAAAACTCCCTTTCCTTTAGCCTCAGTATTACTAATCAACATGTATTCTTTCATTGTTGAGCTAACACGAGGTAAGGAAAGGAAATTTATTTGGCTAATGTATTTTTTCTAACTATCAGCAGCAATGGAAGGGCTCGTGTAGAGAAGTGGTCGGAGGCGTCCTGCAATACACATGGAATCGATCCCGCGCACAAGGCTCACCTGGCCATCCATCCCTCTGGCGTCGGAAAATTATTTAGTACCAGACTTGTCTGGGATGATAGCAACACTGACTCGATACATCGATACGCTACCGTGAGTTATTGTATAGGCCAAATATGTGTTTATTCACCTCTAACCACGCTAGACGACGTCGAATGTATGGCGCAAATCTCAGAGATTGATCAACGCCGAGAGTTTTATCCGTTATCTTTTATCTACGACAACCGTCCTCTACAAAAAAGCACTGCCCAGTGAGGTTCTTTATTCGAGCGGTGGTCCACTAGATTCGGCTTGATGCGATCATGGAGACCCGCATTGGGGGAACGAATAACTGTGAACAGTCCACTCGGATGAATCCGGCTCTGATGAGGGTGACGCCACCGAAACGTTACCTGGATGAGTTTCTCTATTAACCTCATCTTACCTTGCCAATGAAATACATACTGATTAGTGACATTGAGCTTAAACGGAAGTCAATTTTTGAAATACTTCTTAAATCTTGCTTTTTACAGGGAGCGGCTGATCCACTCAATTCACAATTTCGTCTCACGTACAATATGGTTTTGAACTTACTTCGAGTGGAAGGAGTCAATCCAGAGTTTATGTTGGAGCGGTCTTTCTATCAATTTCAGAACTTTGACGCTATTCCAGAACTACAACGAAGTGTGTTGGTTGTTTGATTGTTTCTTAAATCCCCACTCTGTTTATACAACTTTACCAGTTTTTTTCATTCAAATTCTGACCACTGATTAAGGTTAGCTGTGGTTAGCTTACATTGATAGTAACTCTGCTTGAAGCATCATGCATATAAAGATGCAATTTTAAGTATTCGCTCTTTGCGAATTAAAAGGAACTACCTGATGTTTCGATTTCGTATTAAATCTAATGGATTTCCACCTACGTTAAGAACACAGTGATATGTTAAACCGTGATTCCAGTCTTTCATCCAACGTGAACTCAATTTCAGTTATCAGTCACTGTACCTGGCATATGCCGCTGCGGCATGCACTACTAAAATTTTCTGGTTTTAGTCTTAAAAATGAAGTGAATGGGATGCAACCACTATGATGCTGAGATATTTGCAAAACTTGGACCTCAGATCCGATCTTTCAGCGACAACCCTTTCCGGGGTCTCACGTGATACGCACGGCACCACTGAGGTCTTTGTCTTGCGTTTCTCTTAGTCAGTTTTTTTTACCTAGCTCAACCATCAGCAGCTATCCGTCAAGTTGAATAATTTGGGGAGAGCAGCTCCATGCTAAGCATAGTTAAGCTTAGACTGGGTAATCGCGATTTGATCTGACCTGGGGTACAAGTTTTGCAAGTATCTGAACATCATAGTGATTGCATTTTACATCATACCACACCGTGAAAAATGATACTAGGCAGGAAGTAAAAAGTTTGCATTAAAATTAATGAGTTGAAAAGACTTATAACTGTTGTCTAGAAGTGAGTGAAAAATTGCACGAAGTGGACAATGTGCGTGTAGAGCATGAACGCGATGCAACAGCGTTCTTCGATATGGAGAAGCAGGTAGTGTTTGTTACTAGTATCGCTCGGGACTGTTTTATAGTTATTGATCCACGTGTACCATTTTAACTTATTTTTCTTTACTAGTCTTTTTTCATTGTGCGATTTATACCTGCAGATTGCAAACCTGCGGAAAACAATCAAGAAAACAATACACATGCCAAAATATCTTGTGCCTTTCCTCCATGTCGGTAGAATGCTCCATGTATGGTTTTATCTCTTAAATGTCTAAATAACAGATGAGCGAATGCTGCTCATAGTTTGTGAATCTGTTCTACTTTTCTAGATAGTTGTTGGTAGCCGAGATTTTGGTTGGGCCGTTTTTGTGAACTTCCATAAGAGAACTGATATAGACGACAGCACGCAGATGGTGTACATCCTCGAGGTAATTATTTCTTTCTTATTTTACAAATCAATACTCCGATCACTTTTTTTAGGTGTTTATGGAATACAAAAGCGGCAGCATTAATGACGTTGTTAGTTTAACGCAAATTCAACCAGCAACTGAAGGGGCACCAGTGCGTTATCTTTACAAATCCCACCACGTACTTCCTTCTTTTTTTTTGGATTTTCATCGTTTCAAATCTATTTAGACGTCATTTGATCTCGTACCTCTAACTTTGGATTGTGTCGATGAGATCAGTTCCCTTCGATTAAAGCTTCCACCAAAATTGGATTCAGATCACTCCAAAAGTGTTGTCCAGCAGATGGTTAAGGTGATTCGAAAGTTCTTCTTCGTTGCTAATTCTTCAGTTTCATGCTCGTTTCCTTTAACTACGTATTATACTGACGTAATTTTACACTATTTAGAGTTTGAAATCGCGATTTAACAATAATATCCCTCTTCTGGATCCCATCAAAGACATGCATATCTCCGAGCCGTCAATCATTCATGCTGTTGAAAAAGTCGCTGAATTGGAAGAACGTAGTAAAGAGCATCCGTTGCGGAAAATGAAGAATTTTAACGATATCAAGACGCAGTGGCTTTCTAAGGTTTGTTGCAAATTCGTGCCGCAATTCTTGCGATTGTGTAAGATTAAACATTAGATGTTAATCTAGAGGATTTCCGTGGTTATGTATTGGCTACAGGGATGGGTTATCACGCGATTTTGTTCTCAGGACCAGGCAAAACAGGAATACAAGACTCTGTGTGAGGAGTTACGAAAAGCGCAGTCAGTCCTGCAGCTGGAAGAACTTGGTCATAGAAAAAGACTGCTCCGCCGCCTTGAATATGCTGACAAATGCGACATTATAACTGACAAGGTGTGTGGAACAATGACTTATCGGTATTCGTGTATCCTTTATCAGAATTCGATGTTTTTGGTAGTGACAACCGTGCTGGATTTCTAACTAAAGTACTAGGTTGTTCAGAAATTGTTATACGATTTCAACATGCATCCCAGAAAACACGTCTTAGCCCAGAATGAGGTGATAATCAGGACAAGAACCATTAGGATCTACACATTTTTGCAAACGGGAACAAGTTTATAAGTCTCAATTACATGAAACTCTAGAGTTCAGCAGGCGAGGAAGCCGTTGAGTGCAGTTTCGGCCTCTGCTTTTTACTCAGGCATTTCTTACACAGAACGTTGTCAAGGTGCTTGAAGAAGTGGTAGTCGCGTGACTATAGTCGAGAAAATTTTGATGCATTTTATCATGGAGAAGAATTGATTTCTTTTTTTTTTTGGTCACATACGTTGAAACAAAAGGTGCATTTCATCGATTTTCAGGACGTACTTCGTAGCGATAATTGTTTAAAACGGATTCATAAAACTCTGATGGATCAAAATCTCCCAACGGTTTACCGCCTCATCGTATCTGGGAGGTGTTCCTGGATGTCGGACTGCGATGCAGAGCGGGGAGATTTATCCTCCCGGTAGGGTCTCCCAAGCTGAGAAATAGTTCGACATTTCCATCAGGAAGCCTAGCTAAGAGTAAACAGATACCAATATCGACCACCGTCCTAGTATCAAACCAGTCGCATGGTGGCAAATACTCTCTGATCCACAAATGCGGCGACCGGACCGCTTGTGATGCAACCTGGGGCAGCCTTTGGCCAGGTTGACCTCGGGTCTCTAGGGAAAAGCAATAGCTAAACCAGCAGAGCTCGTAAAAATGGAGATCATGTTGGGGCCTGCACAACTAGTGGGACGAGGCATCTAAGCATCCAAGATGGATCAAAACAGCGGTAGACCACTAAATGGTCAGCATCATCCTCTTTTGGTCTAAGTTCGGCTTTTGGAAGTGCTGCGGAGGTTCATTGTGGTTCAAACACTGAGCCGATCGTCCCCAGTTGTTACACTGGCTCTGCTTTTCGTGGGGTTTTCGTGAATGGTTTGTTCGAGAAACTTTGTTCTGGATGCGAAGAAAATTCTCCGACAATACCTCAACGCTTCTTAATATCATTCGTGCGGCGTCTATTTCCTGATTTTCTTTGATTTTCCAATTTTCTTTAGACTCTTCGAAACAGATGAGATGCATATAACTAGTTCCTTTGCAAACTTTCGAATACTTATGAATTTGCATGCTTCTACTAAAGCCTTCAATTCATTGTCGCGGAGGGATGTCTGCGACTTCCCTCATCTTTAACGTCGAATTCGTCATGAGAAAATTTATAAACGAACGTCGCTTTGTGCATTCGCTAACACTGCATTGGTCCCACCTATATCTCATTAATGTTTTGAGCCATTCACGATCGTTCAAGACGACGGAGTTTGAATTCGTGGAAGTAGATTCATCGGATTTGCTATTTTGACGTATAGAATTCTTACCTTCAAACTTTTCCAAAAGAACGATTTATACTGTAATTCAACTACACAAAGCGAAGAATTGCAAATCGATCATTATTCCTCGAATAATTCAGCACTTTAGGGATTGGGACTTAACAAATGTAAGAATGAGCCTTTTATAGCCTAACAAATGTAAGAAGAGATCTTATTGTCGCCTATGCATTGTTGAACCTGAGACCGCAGAGATAGGTGTTCTCGACCCGCTGCTATACTTGCGAAATTCCGTTTCCGGACGGTGGAATGGAATTCGTTGATATAAAAAAATGATGGGAACACAGAAGTACACTTCAGTTATCGTACAAAACCATGAGGAAATCTAATAACGCCGTGTGTAAGCAATGGACTTTTTTCTCGTCATGCACAGGAGTTAGTTATGGTCTAAGAACATGGGAACGTACACACAAGTGCACAAAGGGTACTTAGAAGCTGGAATGACGAGGAATGTATGTGAGTGGACCGAACGATAGAGCGGTAACCTCAAGAAACTGCACCATTTGACTTCGGTTTTTGACGGCTGTCGCGAACCGTGCGTCTTGATTTCGACGCTCGTTTCTATCGCTCTTTGGTGAAGCAAGCTCCGATGGACCTGGCACGCAAAATTGACCGCACTTGTGAAGAGGTTGATCTCATTCATTGAATACTTGCATTTAACATGTTTTTGGTAAATTTAATAGAATGTTGGTGGTAAAAATCTAATTTGACTGCAGCGGCGATGGAAATCAGTGGTGCATCCGGATTGTCATCCCGTCCTTTAATATGATGAAATTCTGGACCACAATCTTGTTTTCAGAACGCTTATGTTCCCACGTTTTTGCTTCATTTAGTAAAATGCACTATCAACTGAAAAATACGTTTGAGCTACGTATTGCCTCATTCGGCGGCACGCGTCCAATCCGTCAATTAACTCTCGTCATTGCATAAATTTACCAGAAACCAATACATCCTTCAATGTAAATTGATATTTTTATTAAGTCATTTGCGACCGCTTGACCTCTAGAAGTGTTATTTCTAATGAGATATTGTAACGAGTATAGATAGCATCTATATCCATGTAGTGGTAGAACGTGGTCTCTTTTACAGTCATGTCATATTACCAATACTTGAAGTCTTCTGTTTGTCCAGATATTGTTGTTTATTGCCGAAAAGCCAGCAGGTCAGTAACATCCGAAAACTACGCGTTCCCCATTTCATGGCCTCAGAAAATCGGGCTGATTGTGAACGTGTTAATAAACTTGCATATTTCAGCACATTTTCCATATTACGGTTCTTAAGAAAACTATTTTTCCGTTTATTCCCTAAAAGTCGCTCTCTGCCAATCACATTGGTTGGCGATTGCCTATTGGAGAGTTGTTTGTCATCTACTGACTAGTTGAATTCTTGGGCGTTAGAAATTTATGAAATTAATTTGTTACTTGCTAGGTTAAAAGGCCAGAATATTTGTTTTTCTCCAAATGCTTTATCGCATCTTCCAACGGGCACTTTATCTCTCAACAGGTCTTCGCAAGCTAACGAGTCCAAGATTTCCATCTGGAAACGCAGTCACAAGTCACTCAATACTGGGAATCACCGCCGTCCTGGTATCAAATTAGTCGCTTGATGGCAAATCTCCCTCTGATCCTGACGACTGTCTGTGGTGACAACTCAAGGAAAGTTTCGGCTAGACTCTCATTGGGACTCCAAAGAACCACATATAACTCAGCTAGCAGCTAGCAACGATCCAATCTTATTATTCCAAATTCCGCGCACTGCTCGTCCCTGTCTACGACGTTGGGGATGGGGGACAAGTGATGACATATCAATCTCGAGTTGCCCAGGCTTTATTGGAAGCGGGCAAAACGAGCCCGCCTGTTATTTGCTATAGTGAACGTTCTTGCTCTGCAGTGTAACACCAGAGCGGTCTCCTCAGATGTCGATCTTTACGCTGTTCTTAATGACCATGGCGGTATCAAATTCCTTTTGATTGCTTAGCAAAAGGCGTGCATAAGGAAGGTCAACATATCCAAATTAGATAATAGGATCCTTTTCATTTGTGAAGAGTTCCGTTGCAAAATGTTGTGATGTTGGCTTTATCGTGTACACTAGTTTGCTTCCCATCAGGTCACCACATATGAGATCCTTTCACCTCACTCGGCCGTTGTTTCTTTCCAAACTCCTCGTCGGAACACAGTCAATACCATCAACCGCTATTCATCAACTTGTCCAGCTGATGATAGCAAACTAGAGGCGTTCTACGTCCAGTTCGAAGAAGTAATTCGCAACGAAAAATTTTCCTATAAATTATTCGTTAGAGATTTCAACGCCAACTAAGGAATCGTTTTGTAGAACTGCTGTCCGCTGCTTCTCTTCCATGGAAAGTGATTTTTTGAGAAGCGAGAAAATCGTCGATGGACATGGGAGTCTTAACGGTATGACTCATGCGGAGATCAATAGTATGCTCACGAACAGGAAATAGTGTCTCTTTGACATCTCGGTGGTACCCATATTTCGTTCTGGACCTTCTCACGATCATCTCTTTGCGGTGATTTTATTCAGCTACAGACTTGAAAAGAACCGTCATCGTCTAAGGAAAGTAAAGCAGGTCGTATATCACGAGGACATTCTCAATAAAACCCTTTCCTCACATGACTGATAGATAAAGGAAGACCCGACCGAGGACTACAACCTTGAAGAAATTGTAACTTGTACTGAACTTCTCTGTTCCTCATAAGAGAAATTCAGACCGCATCTCCATTACTACTGAGTTTCTCGAAAGGAGAAAAAAAATTGTAGTTTGGTTCTTCTGCAACACACATAGCAGAGCTGATAATACACGCCACCTTTAGAAGACCTTTGCGTAAACATTTGCATCGGTATAGGTAGAAAAAGTTTTAGGAAGCAGCTTAAAAACGATTATTCTGAAGACCTGTGAGACTACAGTGTCCCATTGTGAGCTCTGATAAACGATGATAGGACTATCACCACGCCTCTCCGTGATATGCACTTGATGGCGGGAAAGTTCTGCGATCATGAAAGCTTTGTCCACTGTACAAGAGCGTTTGACAGCGTCTGAACCAATGCAGTTCTATCAGCTCTCGTCGACCAGTAAGTTTACCAGTCGTTTGTAAACAATGGAAGTACAGTTCTTCTATCGACGCTTTACAGTTTTTATAGGAAAATGGGTTCGATGACGCGATACCATTATCGCCAAAGCTGCTTGCAGCCTACATGCACTGGAAAATGTCACTCAGTTTGGAAGAGGAGGATGTACGCATGGTGGAAAATTCTTGCAAAATCTTCGTTTTGCTGATGACATTGTCATCTTTACGAGTAGTGCCATTGAAGCAAAGACGATGTTCAGTGAGCTCTACGAAGTGGAGAAAAAAAAAGATCGGACCGTGCATAAATAGGACGAAGGTCTAGTTCATAAAGAGCGTATGGTGAAATCGAAGAGATCGACCTGAATAGTTCATCGATTACAGATGCCACCTTGTACTTGTACCTTGGTTGTTCAACGAGCGTGAATATCATGAAAGACAAGTTATACATAAGAAGGTATGTATCATAAGCTGCATTCGGATCTCTCAAAGAAACCACGAACCATTTACGCAGCAGGCCACCACCACTGGTGACAATTGCGCGAGAAAGAAAGAGTGAAGAATGTGCTGGTGCGCACAGCACTGGTAAAGGCGGTAGCCAAATATCTAAGCATCAATTTCCTAACAGATTATTACAAAGAGCAATTAACCTTCGTCTACTATACGGTGAAGTTCTACACTTACATCGGATACTTGTGCGACCACAATAAGAAAACAAGTCATTGAGGTGAAATCTTTGTTTTTGTTAGCAGATTTCAGGAAACTGTTCTTTGATACTCCATAAATTTGAGAAAGATGAAATATTTAGAACTCCTGTATGTATCCTTATCTTAAAACTTTGAGGGGCGTTGTGCCTGTGAACTCTCTGCTTCTGATGAGTTGATGTTGACTGAAATGCTTTACGGAGGTGTATTCACAGACCTTACACCTGCTCAAATCGCCGCCCTTCTATCTTGTTTTGTGTTTCAGGTTTGTGGTAAATTTTTTTCATCGTTTATAGTATGGGCACAGTACTTCATTAGGTTTTTTTTTTTACTTTTTGAACAATTTCTTTAACGTTTTACTATAGAGGTGTTAGTATGAGTGCATTAGTCGTTTAGGAAAGCGCAAGAACTCCTAAATTAGCTGAGGAGCTGTCCGATTGTCTTCGAAAACTTCATGTGAGTGTATTTTTCACCACCAAGATTTATGTGGTCTACTTCGAATGGCACTGCCATGCTACTGGCGGAGTTCTTTTTAAGTTTTCATCTGGTGTTGTCCTATGTCAGTGACATTTTAAACGAAAATGCTCTGGTTACGAAATACTTCATTTCTGCACGGACGGCTTTGTTTTTTCACTGACTCGTGATACCGTACATATAGCCATACTCGGCTACCGCACGGAACTCTACAGGGTGCCAAATTGTCTGAAAGTTATATTAATGGCTGTTTTCGGCGTGATTTGCTCACCACTACAGGTCGCATTCTATCATTTGTATCATTTGAATTCCTAACTATTTTCAACAGTTCTGTACTAAAATGTCGAGGAAGGAAACAACTTTTGTAAAGTCTGTTTTTAGGAGTACGCTCGACGGATTGCCAAGTTGTCTGTTGAGTGTAAACTTGATATCATTGAAGACAAATATGTTGAATCCTTCAAGCCAGGAATGATGGACGTTGTCTACCAATGGGTCAATGGCGCCTCGTTTGGAGAGATCGTAAAGAATTCTGATATTTTTGAAGGTAAACACCTTAGGTCTCGATGTTAAATCATGGGGGTGTTGAACAGCTTGTACCAGAAGACCATCCTCAATAACTAGTTGGGGCTGACTCCAGGCAGCGCTGTGTGAGCGCTGATCTATCAGTTAACCTCTCTACAATGTGCCGCTCGTGGCCAACTATCCTGCTGCGACCGGACTACATTCAGTTGTTGTCCATGATGAATTGAACCGCTGTTCTAAGACATATTTAGTCGGTCCATCAAACAGGCTCTGTTAATGGCAAACCGATGCAGTGCGATTGACCTATTATTGCTAGGAGTTGAAATCAGTTTAGTAAATACTATTAGTTATTTAAGGTACATATGATTCAAATAGTTTGGTTATTTTTCTCTTTAGGCTCGATCATTCGATGTCTTCGTCGACTAGAAGAGGTTCTTAGGGAGATGGTAAATGCGGCGAAGGCGATGCAGAATCCGGAACTGGAAGAGAAATTTGAAGAAGCTCGGCTTCGAATCAAGAGAGATATTGTGTTTGCTGCTTCCTTATATCTCTAAACTTCTATTGATTGTCTCTACTAGCCAGGTATTGCAGCATGTATATCAAGGCGTGTTCGCTCATTGTCTGTCCATTCCTTCTCGAATGAATCTGCGCGTCCATTTCACTTCCTGTGTAACACTTTCTTTTCCTGTTTTTTCTTTCTACCTCGAACCTTTTCTTTTCTTAATATTGGTCTCATCTACATTAACTATTCAGTTTATTTTTCTTTTATTCCTTTGGTTTTAAATTGTTGCTTTGGATTTACAATGTCAATCGAATATTCGTTATTGTTTATGTCCTCATTAATGCCCAGTGTTATGACAGAAGAGTTTGCGGAGCTCATCAAATAAATGATGCAACTTGTCCCTCACTTATTCAAACTAAATGTTGGTCATGGTAGGGAGTTATGTGAAATAGAGCCTTGTATCTCATTCAAGTGAATGGTATTTTACTTGGGAGGGAGTTTTTTTTTCGAAGTTTTTTGGAAATTAAGCTGAGTTATACCCCATGGAGCTATCGTATTTTCTTAGTTCGACAGAAAAGCAATGGATATGTTCCAGGTGTCGATGTTCAGCTAGAACCATTCGACGTCCCATTGTCTGATCTTGAGAAAGACACCGAACCTGTGACAGCATTGAATGAGCAATGTTCACGATTCCTGAATCATAGGTGTTAAAGATTGATTGCTGAAAAGTTCGATTTGGTGTCCGTCGTATACGTGGAAGGTGGTTGATCGCTTTTCATTTCCTGCTTTGCGGATACTTCTGTGGTACATCTAATATTACAACATACAACGAGGAGGTTCGAATTATCTGCGAGCGATATAGAACCTATTGTTCGGATGGAGTTTATCCTTCTGTAAACCATACATGTGATCGATTTTCTCAGGTTATAGTAGTGAATATTTTTAGACGTCATCTTAGTTTCGTTCGGTCTCATGGATTTTAGGTACTCACGCAATTTAAACCAGAATTCAGAATTCTATATTCCCTAAATTGATTTAAACCTGATTGTATGCTTGAATCAAGCGTTCCGAGAGGCTCGAGAAGTTGAACTTCCGAACAGGACGTAGTTGTGGTGAGAACCAGTGTTTGATGGCAGCTAGGGTCCGTAATCGGACTGGCCGCGTTCGAGTGGTTCTAATTTCAACTATAATAGTGTCAATTTGAAGCTAGGCGTGTTTTGCATTGCTCTTATTATCGTATTTGTCTACCCAAATCATTCCTGTGCTCGACCTAGATTCGAGGACAGATTTCATTCTGGAAGCATTCCGGACTTCTAGTTTGTTCTCAAAAAGCGCTGGCGAGATGCTATTCACACTGTAAGGAAACGTATCCCGTGCCAGTTTTTGTCATATTTTCCATAACGTTAAGGCTAAATCGTTTTTTTAACTACAGATGTGTAAATGCAGGCGAATGTCTACATTTGCAATGTATAGAGAACATTCTTTACGAATATTGGAATGTTCTCTATGTGAATTAATTATAACCTTATGTCAAACATTTTCGAAT
>UYYA01005235.1:0-32261 GCA_900624975.1 Angiostrongylus costaricensis | reverse complement strand
GACATTTGAATTTCGCTCAATGGCTTGACTTTTTTATTCTGCAAAAATTTAAAGACGAGAAAGTTTCCTTCGGAAAGGTTTTGGTGAACTGGGCATGCTTAAATAATGTTTGGCTCTTACTTACTACCTGTTCTACTACCACCCTTGAACACATTATCATCCTACCGTACCTTGTTCCTACTGTGCCTAAATCCTTTGTTTTTTTTTGTTGATTTACTTCTGTAGTGGGTGGAGCGTTGCCAGAGAGAACCAAAGACAGCGCCCAGAGAGAGGTTCTAAAGTTTTTCTACTAGCACAATTTGATAGGGCTACATGTGGAAGGGTGCAGGTGTTTGTTCAGAGACTTTTTGGAACGACAGATGCTGAAAAGTACATTCAGCTGACTGCTGCTGATTCCCTTTCCAGCCACCTGCATGAAATGCATGCTGACAATTGCATGAAATGCTTGCTAAGAGACGATTTATAAAATATGCAAGAATAGATGTATGACGATTGCAGATAGACAGGTGTTGTAGAAGACATAGGGTGACATAGAAATAGGAACTATTTAAGAGTAGTTACTATAGGGATGGTATTCTCGACAACATCGACGAGCACGATAGGTTCATACAACATCTTCGCGTCAGCGCTATGAAAGCTGAGACTTCGAAAGTCACCAAGAAACGTCTGTCTCTAGAAAACTTCGAGCTAATACGTCAGCGTGGAATCGGACAAGATGCAGGCAGCCGCGAACTTACATCAGAAGTTGCGAAACACTGCAGACAGGCGATTAAAGAAGATCTTAAAGAGAGAAAAGTACCAGCATTGGTCGAAGCTACACAGGCTGGGAAAAGCATTCGCAAAGCCTACCGAAGCTTCGCCAATTAAAAGCGGCAGTGGAGGAAAGCATTCATGACTACCGTTCAGATCTCTTCAAAAGTTGCCTCGTTTTCCCTAATTGAATTAAGAGAGAATGGATATCTCCTGCCACCGGTTCTTCCTCCCGAAATCCGACATGCTATTTTGTCGGTGGAAAATGGAACAGTACCACGTCCAGACAGAGTAAAATCAAAACCACTGAAGAAACTTTCGCCAATCTACGTTAACACAGTGACTTGGCTTTTCGCGCACTACTTGCCTGAACGCAAAGCTGCTACTCAGTGGAAGGCCAGCAAGATCGTGTTATTGCTCACGAAGGGTGACCTCCACGATATCGACAACTATCGCCCAATATGCTCGCTCTCTGCCATCTGCAAGCCTTTCGTTCAAGTCGTCTTAAACAGGGTTGACAGAACACTGGATAAAGGGCAACTATGTGAGCAAGCAGGGTTTCAAAAGGGATTCTGTACAATGGACCAATATCTACATCGATACTAATATCGAGGTCAAAAGAGGTGATAGCCAAAGCGATAGCATTTCGTCAAAATTATTTACCGCACAATAACCACATAATAACAAGCATCTTTGGAATATCGCCACTGTAGAAAAGACCGCTGAGTCATATTTTCCACGATTTTAAGAAGGTTTTCGATCCAGTTGAGATAAAAGCAGTTACGCAAGCTCTCGAAATTCTGGAAGCCTCCACTCAGTACATGAAGATTCTTCGTGAGCTGTATAAAAATTTAACAACCAAAATATCTACATCGGTATTGACACTGACATCAAAAGAGGGGATAGGAAAGGCGATGCCATTTCGTCAGAATTATTTACTGCCACGGTCGAGAACGTCATGCGAACATTGGCTAGGGATAATATGGGAGTGAAAATTACACCACCTTCGTTTTGCTGATTACGTCGCTCTTATAACACCAAAAATTAGTCAAATGGAACGAAGGTACACATTGGTAACTCCTGTGAAAAGATTTGTCTCTGACTAAATTTCACAAAATATTGTTTATGAGGAACAGACTAGTTACGCATGTCCCATTGCCGCTCAATATATCCGTATTCTCCAACTACTTCTTTCAAGGCCGCAAAATCAGCTTAATGAACGACTTAGCTCCAGAGTTGAGCAGAAGGAAACGAGCGGCTTGGACAGCTTTCAAGAGCGTCAAGGAAGTAGTGAAGAGAACAAAGAGCACGTGACTACGTGCCTCGACTTGACGGTACATCTTGCCTTAACGTATGCGTAAAAAACCTTGTCGCTACGTAAGTAGGATAAAAATTGCTCAGCGTCATTGAACCGCAGTCGAAAGGACGGTGCTAGGAGTATCCCGTGTCACGCAAACAAGGGAATGGATCCGAAGCTCCGACCCTCGCCAACGAGCAAAAATCAAAGATGCAGTTCTGTATGCTAAATTGTGGAAGATAAGGTGGGCCAGACACGTAATGCATAAGAACGACAACAGATGAATAAGAGTTGTTAATGACTGGATTCCTCGGGAAGTCAAACGTCCTCTAAAAAGACCACCAACACGATGGAAAGAGTTCTTCATAAATGGGCTAGAAGGAAGGTATGATGCTGAATGAGTCCTTGAAGCAATCAAAACCCACTGGGCCGCTCTTTCACGCGAAAGGAAGAACTAGAAGGTTTACTGACGTCCGCTCGAGTCTGTAAACCATCAACGGGACTGCAGGTGACAGCTGGTGCATTTGGTCCACAGTAACAACTTTTAAACACGTTCTAATATTGAAAGCGTTTTAACAAATTATTTAAGGCAATCTAAGGTATTTCAAAGCTTTATCGAAAGATCCGTAATCTTTTCAGAATAGATTGCCAATATTTTGCCACACTGCGGTAGCCATAGAAGTTCACAAGATTTAATTCCATGAAATCAACAAAAAATAACAAAGAATTTAGGCACAGTAGGAACAAGGTACGGTAGGATGATAATGTGTTCAAGGGTGGCGGCGTTTGTTTTAGAACTGTGACATTTCGTTTCCGGTTAACATCGCCGAAGTTGGCATTTTTAGTAACGTATAGTGTGCTCTATTTGAGTTTCTATTGTATTTTTAATATCGTTTAAAACAATTGGAAGGTGGGTAATGGTCTTTGTCTAAGTATCCCGACGTTAGGACTGTGCAGACGTCTCCATGAAATGAATGCGGATGGACTCCTTTTCATTTCCTGAGTTTCACGATTTGTGATCCACACTCGTGTGGATGCGTCCGCTAGTTAGCTAGGCCAATGCGCTGGAACGTGTTAGTGAGTCAGTGGAAAACAGTTCATCTAATCAGCTGATTCAGCCACATAACCAGTTAATTCTGTAAGGAATGCTCGTCTCCATGTGATTTGTCACACAGGGCTTTTTGTTTTTGTCACGCAACGGGTACCAACTGAAGTAACTAAAGCTTTATATGCAGCAATATCTATACAACAACAACGATACGGTTACAATGAGAACGCAAGAGCAACTTAATGGCTGAGTTTGTATACGTGCAATGAAGGGGCGGTGCAGCCACTGAACGTTTTCGATACTGTACATTGACGTTTATCACAACGTAGACAAAAATTGCAAAGATCATGAAGAAGAGGTTACAAGTCTGCAATGCAGACGCGTGGGGGTTGATGGTGGAGGTCCTCATCATATGACGGAATAAGAAAGTTAATGTATATTACGAAAAAAAATATAGAGATCAAGGAGGGAGAACTTATTGCAGGAGTTGATTTCGTAATGTAAAAGAGGAGAATAGTTGTGTATAGAATTGTGGACAGTGGGCATATAAACGTGTAGTATTATGGAAAAATGGTTAGTATTTAGAGGAATAGTTACTTCTTGCCTTAAGTTCATTATCAATCTTGTATTGCAAGTCTCCGCATCGGCAAAATATTATGATGACTGCTCAGATGGAAGACTTCACTACAACAGCCGATGGGGGAGAGACGAACTGTAGTGACGTTGAAACTTCCGGTGTTGACACTGAAACGAAAAACAAATAACTAAAATAGGAAAATAAATAACTAAAATAGAACTAGCTGAGAGACAGGCAAAACGAAGAACCCGGATGGTGTGGTGGTGAAGTGCGCCACTCCCCAGTAAGGACAATAGCGCGTTCGTTCCCTACCGCAAACACCTGCGGTTCGGAGCTTTGCAAATATCTCAGCATCATTGAAGTTAAAATAGGACAGTTTTTATTCCCAAGTCCGACTTTCTATTAACCTCGGCATTGATTGAATATATCTTTTTACTTCTGTTCAGCAAGTACGAGGTGCTATTTTATTTCTTTATTTACGCACAAGCTGACGTTTCGGCAGATTTCGCCTTCCTCAGAGCCTGGAAGGGTCAAGTTGACAGCAATCCACTCGGCCAAACACCTCCATAACCAAACAGAGAAAACTCTAAACCAAGATTTCAATCACATTTAGCATAGCTCTGCGCACTCACCGCTTTCTATGAGTCTTCCACTGAGTATATCGCGTGAAGACCGACCGCACAGAATTCACATGGAAGCGTAATGTGCCCCTCCCATCAGAATATTCTGAATAAATGAGATTTCGTTGCTGCGTAGCAAGTGGATAGTGCATTACTTAGTGGCACAGGCCATCAGGAAGCGAGGTGCTGGTTCGATGCGCTCCCAACGCTTTCCTCCATTCCACGTGGGAGCACCTAAGCTCACCTCTAGACTAGTTCGAGTATCGACTCGGCCAGCACTCTACGATATTCATAAAGAAGTCGGAATCCTTAAGCAGTAGGTGAAATAACAAGCGGAGTGTTTGACGACTTTTTTGAACAATGAACGAATGCAAACGAATCGAATGCAGGATGTGCTGCAATCCGCACGGTAGACGTGATGAGGGATCGCGTAGATGAATACAATACAATAAATAATTTTTTTATCAATTTCTGAAATCTTCAGCTCTAGAAGTGCTCTAACTGACTTATAGTAGTTAATGGCTAACGTATTAGCGCATAAATGCAAATCACCAATCAACTGTCTCAATAGACCTTCCTGGAGTAATTCCTGGAGTAAAAGTTGGAAATTATGCAAAATTTCGGGCAGAACTTCCTCAAGTCACATATAATGCCTTAAGCTAAAATTTCTATTAAATTGGATAGAAGATCAGGGTTAGAAAAAGCGTTCAACGTTAATCAATCCCTGATGGATGCGCCATGCATTCGACACCATTCGTAATATCGTTAAGGTGATTGTGGACACATATGGCTAATATATACTGTAACTCGCAGTTGCCTATAGATGTATCAAGTCTGTGCTGCTATCCCTCATTACAAATATTGCACCAAATTCGGTGGCATGGTGGCAGGACCTGCTGATCTCGAGGTTTCAGCTGCTCAAGAAATGAACAAGTCTCGCACCTTTTTCGATCCCTTGCGATGTTCACCCAGCTCATTTGTTCATGTTCTCCAACTCAGACCCAGAAAACTACAACGTTTACGTTGCGTTCGTTGTTGATCGCCATCGTGGATTGTAGCGTTTCTCTTGTAGTTGTGTTATCCAAATGGGTTGATGAGTACGCGATTGGCGGCGCTATGGGTTATGGCAAATGGAATGAATCCAGCTGTAAAAATGAAGGCAACACTTTCTTTCTAGTTTCAACAGCAAAAATGTGAACATTTTTGCGGAGGAAAAGGGCCAAAGGTTGTGGGATACCTTTCTTGCATTTGTGTTGCGTACCGCGTCCACGAGATTTTCTCTTGAAGAAGTCTGAGGTAGTTATAGCCACCATTACAGCTACTATTGTTACCAACATAATGGCTAATGCAGCCATTTGTGCTTGTCCATGATTTCACTGACCTGAAAAACGTTTCTCACAGAAAATGAAGTGGTTAGCGAGTAAATCAGAAATGAAGTGCAAGCTTAGTGTTTTCTAAATTAACCCTCATTAGAATTACTCTATTGACTGTACCATTAGATAATATCCAGAGATTTCTGAAGAGTAGAGAACATAGAGCGAATCACTTAGCGGTACTTCTTATTTGAAAGGATAAAAACAGTGACTTAGTTTTTTAAAAAAAATAAAAGCGAAACACAACCACAAGATTGCTGAATTATTTGAAAAACTTGGCACCGCAGGTGTCTGAGGTGGGGAACGAACGCGCTATTGTCCTTTCCGGGGAGCAATGCATTCACCACCACACCATGCGGGTCCTTCATTTCGTCTCTCTCTCAGCTAATTCTATCGATCTTTGCCGTCAGCAATCACCCGTCAATGGCATAATACCCTGCCGTTAAATTATAGAAGGCAGAAAATAAAAAGTAAAACATTGTGAATTCAACTACAGGTGACGACACTGATAGATAGAACTAGCTGAGAGACAGGCAAAACAAAAAACCGCGCATGGTGTGGTGGTGAACGCGTTACTCCCCGGAAAGGACAATAGCGCGTTCGTTCCCCACCGCAGACACCTGCGGTCTGGAGTTTTGCAAATATCTCAGCAATCTTGTGGCAAGTTTTTATGTTGAATTGCAAAGAGAGCAAGAATGATGACGGTTGCGGTTTTCGGAAAGTATCTGCACTAAGGTAATCAAGAGCATCCTGAAAAACACTGAACGTTTTCCGCTTTCATGTGAGCTGTCTTAACGCTATCACTAATGGATAAAAGCGCTACTGCGTCGACCCTTGAAGGATGTGCCACGCATTCATATTCACTTGAAGCGTGCTAGATTCAAGTTAATGCACCGTTGGCCCATACAATGTGCAATACCCGCATAAGACTCGCAGGTAGAGAGATTTCACAAATTCGATCCCGAATGGACAGAAGGCTTGTTCTGCTTTGGGCAGGAGAGCAAACCGACTACTACTAATCTCACAGGCCACCTCCAACCACTGTGCCCAACAAGCCTTTAAACAAATTTCAAATCGAGACCTCACCACGGTAATTAGGCAGATGGCCAATGCATTTATTTTCACGTTACAACTACAGTGAAAACCAAAAAATCCTTTCAGCAGTTGCCTTTGTGTTTTAAATGAGAAAAGGTAATATTCGCATGGAACCCACCGTCAACTATAGCACTAATTCTAGCGAATCCTTCAGTGTCGTCAAGTGCAACGTTGTTGTTTCCGGGAAGGGAGAGGGTGGGCATTTTTGTGGTGAAAACACTGACACCTGATGAAAAAATGGGTGATATTCCACTACATGGAGGCTGATGTAACAATGAAGATACATTCGCGATGATCTAATGTAGCAGAGATTGGTGGCTTCTAAGCCAAAATTACCAAAAGTCTCGAAAAACCGACTTTCTATAAACCTCGGCATAGATAATTGATCAATTTATATGATCACATAAATAAATATACCAAAAATCTGATGAAGATGTAATCTCCGAAGTGAAAGAAATGAGTTCCGCGAAGTATTAGATTGTTATGGACGGTACTTTACAGTGTATTTAGCAATCTGCTCGAAAACAGAGTTCTTTCGCCGGTGCGGAGATATTTTTCACAATTCGTCCTCACAATGGACATGGTTCCAGACTGTTATAAATTGCCCACTAAGAAATTACTATGGCATTATTAAACTATTTCGGTACAATATTCAACTCTTTGTTTACTATCTATTATTTTTCTCAGAGCAGGGTATTATGTGAACCACGAGCAAAATGATGCCGAGTTGTTTGCAATATGAAGCCTCCGGCTAGAATCGAACCCGCGATTACTCACTGCGGATGCTCACGTGTAACCCATAGCACCATTGCAACCCTTGTTTCGCCTTTCTCTAAGACATATTCATTTTGGTATAATGTATGACGCCTCTCTTTTTTGACTGATTAAATATATGTTGAGAAGCTTATTTCGGGCGATCACTGATTGCCTATGGATTAGCTTTGGTACGGCAAATGTTCACTTAAACGTCCTATTTATATGTTCTTACGAGCTGATATTATTGAGCTGATGCGAGGTTGGTAAAGATCTTGAAGTAGTTATAGCTGCCCTTCCTCAAAACGATGCTCCATGCGTTGGACTCTTTCCGTGGTACTGGCGGTGTGACTGAAAGGATATCTGATCCTTAGCGTTATGTCAAAGCAGGAGGGATAGAAGGATTGGTGTGCTAGAGGTGTCGGATTTGGCCAGCGACCTGTTTCACTGTGTAGTGCACATATAACCGCTTCCCTATGGACACTCGATTCAGTTACAACGTAAGTTTCGTGCTAATCTGCCCGCAGGTAAAAGGCCTTGGAAAGTGCAAAACTGAATCAACGACGAAGAAATGGCGATTAAAACACTGCTATGTCGGATCGAATGATCATCCATAGATGATCGAAATTCGGAACAGCGTTGAGAGTCAAAGATTCTAAGGAAAGAGAAAAAGAAACATTCGCGACATCTGTGACAACAAGGGAATTTATAGCAGGTGATGATTAGTTCATTCTTAGGAAAAGAAGACATTACAGCTGAATTCAACCATGTTGTCGAAAAGATTTTCACGTGAACACTGTCGCGACCATATGGTGATCATTGCACAGAAACGGAAGAATAAGAAAACATAAAAACCAATCTTTTCTAATCTTCGTTTAAAGAGAAATTGCAGAAACATTTTGAACCACCGATGCTGGCGCTTTCACAACGAAACCTTTCTCATATTCTTCGCCTTTGCCGCATATATCGTATACTGCTGGTCTAAGAAAACGTCGGCAGTCATGAGAAGAAATCTGATTTCGTAAGACTCAATAGTCACAATAAACTCTGTTTTTTTTTGAAACATGGGAACTGCCCTTCTTGAGCTGGCTCGTCTTTTATCACGTGTTCTCCAGATTCGGCACCTCACGTCTCAAAGAGTTTTCCTGTTTCGGGGCCTGGACGTATTTTAAGTAGCTTTTCCACTTAGAATTCAGTGGATTTTCCGTAGCATTAATGAAGACGCGACGCACGAATGGAGGTGATTTGTTAAAAACTACTCATCGTTTCTTTTCTCGTTTTCGACCTCTGAGCTGAAAATGAATCGAAAAGACGAATGCCTCAGCATTATAGGTGACTTGGCGTCTTTTCTCAGGTTTAATTTTTGAGAGTGATTTCATCCCACGTGAGCGCCACATCGGTGCCCCCACAGCTCACAAGGCGGAAACAGTGGGCGATTTATAACTAATTGTCATTCATATGTACAGTGAGCTATTGCAGAGAATTAAAAGACTTACCTGCTCAATATGTAAGCGATCGCCTTCACTGAGCTACGAGCGGGGTCAAATGCATTGCACATATCTCTTCACAGTTCACTGTGACTATTGAGCCCGCCCAAAATCAGAAATCTTATTACTTCTGACGTTTCTTAGACCACAACTATACGATGTAAGCAGCCAAGACGAAGAAGGTTGTTAATAGGCTATCACTGTAAAAGCGCCAGAATCAACGGTTTAAAACGTTGTCGCAGTTTCTCTTCAAACGAATTTTAAAAAGACTATTTGATTTTCTTCGTACTTTTGTTGAGCAAACGCGAGGTGTTACTATTCTTTGTTCACGATTAAGCTGACGTTTCGGCGGATTTCGCCTTCTTCAGAGTCGCTTTCTATGAGGTTTCCACTAAGTATGTCACGTAGAGACCAACCGCACAGAAATCACGTGGAAGTATAATGTGCAATAGTCGGTCGTGGCAGTTACTATTTGATTGATTTTTATGTTTTCCTACACTTCCGTTTCTGTGCAGTGATCATCTTTTGGTCTTGACAGTGTCCACGTGAAAATCTTTCCGACAACATCACTGAATTCAGTCGCAATGTCTTTTTTTTCTAAGAACATATCAATCATCAGCCACTACAAATTCCCATAGATGTCGCGGATGTCGTGAGTGTTTCCCTTCCACTTTATGACGCTCAATGCTATCGCGAAATTCGACCTTCTATGGATGATCATTCAATCCGACAAGGCAGTCCTGTAATCACCATTTCTTCAACGCTGATTCAATTTTGCACTTTTAAAGCCTTGTGCTCAATGAGCAAGATCAATTTTAGCCAGGAATTTTAGCCCGAGGTTTACGTTGTATTTAAATCGGATGTGTATAGCGAAGTGGTTATTAGTTGGCCTCACTACACACTGAAAAGGTCGGTGGTGAAATCCAGTGTTTCTAGCACACCAATCCTTCTATTTCGCAGGAGCCGGCAAATTTGTACCGTCTGAGAGTATGGAAAACGCCGCCATGAGATAATGATAAAAACCAAACATTCTTTCAATCCCACCGAGAGTAGCACGAATAGAGCCCAGTGCCTGGTGTATTAATTGCAGCTATATCCACTTCAATAATTTGTACCAACCTCGCATCGTCTCAACAATATCAGCTCGGAGAACATATAAATAGGACATATAAGGAATAGCATTTGTCGTACTAAAGCTAACCCATAAGTAAATATTTAGTCAGTCGAAACAGTAAGATGTCGTATATTATACTAAAACAAAGCTCGCGTAGAGAAAGGCGAAGCAAGGACCTCAGTGGTGAAGTAATACGTGAGCACCAGCAACGGATAGTGGTGGGTTCCACTTCATCTGAAATCTTAGTTTTGCAAATAACTCGGTGTCATTTCGGTTGTGCTTCACATAGTGCCTTGCTGTGAGAAAAAATAATAAGTAGTAAATGAAAAGTTGAAAGCTATACAAAAACAGTTTAGAAGTGCCATATCAATTTCTCAGCAAGCAATTTATGGCAGTCTGGGACCATCTTCACTGTGAGCATAAAATAATGGAAATATTTCCACATCCCAGAAAAATTTGTAGTTTCAAACAGATTGCTGCTTATACTGAATGTACTCTAGATAGCAATCAAACATGTGGTGGAACTGATTTTCATTCACTTCATGAAATACACTTTCATTTATTTATTGGTAATCTTTGCTTCGAAACTACCGTTTATCTTCGTTGTTATATTAACCTTCATATGGTCAGATGTTCATTATTTTTTCATCAGGGGTCTGTGCTTTCGCCACAAAAATGCCCGCCCTCTCCCTTCCCGTCAACAACAACGTTGCACTTGACGACACTGAAGGATTCGCTAGAATTAGTGCTATAGTTGACGGTGGGTTCCATGCGAATATTACCTTTTCTCACATAAAACACAAAAAACCGCTGCTGAAAAAATTTTTTAGTTTGCACTGTAGTTGTAACGTGAAAATAATTGTATTGGCCATCTGCCTAATTACCGTGGTTAGGCGTCGATTTGGAATTGGTTTAAACGCTTGTTGGGCACAGTGGTTGGAGGTGGCCTGTGAGATTAGTAGTAGTCGGTTTGGTCTCCTGCCTAAAGCAGAACAAGCCTTTTGTTCATTCGGGATCGACTTTGTGAAATTTCTCTACCTGCTAGTCTTATGCGGGTATTGCACATTGTATGGGCCAACGGTGCATTAACTTGAATCTAGCACGCTTCAAGTGAATATGAATGCGTGGCACATCCTTCAAGGGTCGACGCAGTAGCGCTTTTATCCATTAGTGATAGCGTTAAGACAGCTCACATGAAAGCGGAAAACGTTCAGTGTTTTTCAGGATGCTCTTGACTACCCTAGTGCAGACACTTTCCGAAAACAGCAACCGTCATCAGTCTTGTTCTCTTCGCAATTCAACTTAAAAACTTGCATTGCGCAGTTCTTGCGAAGAAGGATTTGCGAAGAAAATTAGCAAAAAACATCGTTACGAGTCCTATCATTTACCTCCAAATTCTTTTTTCGGTTCATCTTTTGATTATGGCCAGTTTTTCGACTGACGGGAGTCCTTCGCAAGATGCTGGTTTAAAGGTGATGGCCACAGTTTCGGAATCACAACAAATGTTTGCTTGCCGTTGTTATTTTGATTGAATTATCGTAAACGTTCGGTTTCTCCTACCTGATGAATTAGCGGTATGTGTTCTTTAAAGAAAGGAAAATAAGGAAGCGTTAAAAAAGTAGAAGAAATCTTGCACATAATCTAATGCATCCACTCCCTGTGCAATCAAATCTTAGATTAATAACGATGAACTACTGCTTTCTATTGAATCTGAACAGCGCTGGCTTTCTTAATTGAATACCTCTATGTTCCACCATCATGAAAATTTTTAGTTGGATGGTGGCTTCCTCTTCAATATTGACTTAATAATGAAAGACATTCCTCTCTAAAAGAACCGTACTAGAACTAAATGAGACCAATAGGTCACCTGTCGCTTTTCGCCTGTAGATCCGTTGATCGTTGAGTGACTCGTCAGTAAAACTTCCATTTTCCCCTGTCATGTGCAAGAGTAGCCCAGTGGGTACTACTCGTCCTAGAAACTCGTCGAGCATCATATCTTTCTTCTAGGTTTTTAGTTAAGAATTCTGACCATCGAGTCGATAGTCTTCCTGCAGTGCGTTTAACATCCCGAAGAATTCAGTCACTAGCGGCTCCTGTCCATCGGTTGTCATTCATACGCATTACGTGTTCGGCCCTCCTTATCTTCGACTGTTTGACGTACAGAACGAAACCTTTGATTTTTGATCGTTGGCGCAGGTCGGAGATTTAATCCCTTCCCTTACTTGTGTGAAACGGGATACTCCTAGCAACGTCTTTCTACTGCGCGTTCAATAATGCTGAGTGATTTTTCATCCCGTTTACGCAGCGACAAGGTCTCTGACGGATACGTTAACGCAGGAAGTACCGTTGAGTCGAAAAGGTGGGCACGGAGTTAGGTGTTCTCTGTTCTCTTCACTACATCCTCGATACTCTTGAAAGCTCCCCAAACCAGTCGTTTCCCTCTGCTCAGCTCTGGAGCTAAGTCGTTCAACATGTTGATTTCCCGACACAGATAGACATAACTGGAGTATTTAGAGATATTCGTTCCGTTGAGCGTGAATGGGGCATACGAAACCAATCCGTTCCTCATGAACATCGTTTTTGTTGAATTTAGTCGAAGACCAGTCTTTCCACAGGCTTTATCAAAGTCGGCAAGGATACGTTCCGCTTGGCTATTGACTGGTGTTATAAGGTCGATGTAATCAGCAAAGTGAAGATGATGTAACTGCCGACCATCGATTTTCACTCTCATGTTATCCCTTTCCAATGTTCGCGTGACGGTCTCGAGGGTGGCGGTAAATAGTTTTGGCGAGATGGTATCGCGTTGCCTAACTTCTCTTTTGACGTCAATGTTAATATTGTAGTATAATGGTGATATCTTGTTTTTTGTACAGCTCACGAAGAATCCTTATGTACTGAGTAGGGACTCCTTGACTATCAAGGGCTTCCAAGATTGCTTCTATCTCACTTGACATTTTTCGATCACTATTTCTTTCGTTATTGCTGTAGAAGAATTAGCGATTAAGCCTGATTTCCTTATTTAAGCACCTGTACATTCACGGTCAGGTATCGAATCGAAATATGGTGCGATTTTCGATTTATTTTAAAAATTTGAAAGAGCACAAGAGTGAGGCGTTCAACTTTGACCAGTGGGTTAGGGATACACCATGTGTTCTGCTCCATTGGGAGAATGGTAGTGCGGATTGCATGCTCATTTGGCCTCCGAAGTAATTTGCTAGAGCGTAGCCACCTAATAAGTCAGTTTTCTACGCTCCGTACAATCAATGGAGTAATAACAATGGGGGTTAATAAAGGATTTTTCAAGCTTGCACTTAATTTCTGAATTAGTCGTCAAACACTTCATTTCGCTTTCACACGCGCTTTTTCAGGTCAGTGGAGTCGTGGACAAGCACAGATGGCCGTGTTAGCCGTTATGTTGGTAGCGATAGTAGTTTTAATGGTAGCTATAACTACATCAGAGTTCTTCAAGAGAAAATCTCGTGGAAGCGGTTCGCAACACGAATGCAAGAAAGGTATCCTTCCCAAAGCATTTTCATTTTTTTTTTGAAAGAATGCTCACCTTTTAACTGTTGGAACTAAAATAACGTGTTAGTTTCGTTTCTAAAACTGGAATTATTCCATTTGTCCACGACACATCGCCAATGATATGCTTGTTATCTTCGGCTTGAATAACGCATCTACTACAAAACCGATATAAACCACATTTACGACCAACTGCGATGTCGTCGTTGTAGAACATCGCGAACATCCGGACATCGCAACACAGGCGCCGTGGTTTTTTACGGTCCAAGTATGAGAACATCAGCAAATAAGCTGGGTGAGCATTCTCTCCACCAAATGGAAAGGTTAGAAAGCATTACTTGTTCATTTCCTGAGCAGCTGAAACCTTGAGATCAGTAGGTCTTCCATCCCACCATCTTTGCTACCATACTTATCATGGGGACAGCAGCACTGACTTGAAACATCTGTAGACTACTGCGAGTTACAGGACAAGCCATGTATGCCCGCGGTCACCTCAATGGTGTTCCGAATACGGTCGAATTCATGGCACATCTCTTAGGAATTGATTAACGCTGAACGCTTTATCTTCTAAGCCTGGTTATTTATCAAGTTTACAATAAGGCCCACCTTAAGGTATTCTATGCGGCGTTATACGAGCTGAAGTGTTGTCACTGAAGGAGACCATTGTTTTGGCACGAAATGCTTTGTCCCGAATGCATGCACAACGTTGTCTATTACAGTAAACAGCAGCACATTTTTTTATAAACATAAACAACCAAGAAATTCTCACTTATTGAAAACTTTCAAATGGAGTTCTTGTGTAGTTATTTGTTTTTCGTTTCAGTGACAACACCGGAAGTTCCAACGTCTCCACAGTTCGTCTCACCCCCATCGGCAGTGGTGGTGAAGTCTTCTACCTGAGCAGTCTTCATAATATTTTGACGATGAAGGGACTTGCAATACAAGATTCATAATGAGCTTAAGGCAAAGAGTAACTATTCTTTTGAATACTAACCATTTCTCCTCAATACCACGGATTTATACGCTAACTCTCTGCTAACTTCTATGCACAACTATTCTCATCTTTTACATTACGAAATTAACCTTTGCAATAAGTGACCTCCTCGATCTCTATATTTTGGTTTCGCAATATACTTTCACTTTGCCATTCCGGCTTAAGATGAGAAACCCCACTATCAACCTTCCACGCACCTGCATGATATACTTGTAACCTCTTCCCCTTGATCTGTACACTTTTGTGTACTATCTGATAATCATGGATGCACAGTTTCGAAAGTGCCCAGTAGTTCCACCGTCCCTTCATAATCCGTATGCAAACTCAGCCATCCAGTTGTTCCTGCATTCTCGTTATCATCGTATCGTTATTGTTGTATGGATATTGTTGCGCATAAAGCTTTAATTACCTAAACTGGTACCCGTTGTGTGGCAAAAACAAAAAGTCCTGTATGGCAAATCGCATGGAGACAAGCATTCCCTGCAGGATTAACTGGTTTTTGGCAGAATCAGCTAAGTAGATGAACTGTTTGCCATTGAATTGACTAACACGTTCTGGTGCAATGGCCTAGGTAGCGAATCGAAGGAACCACAAGAGAATGGATCACAAAGCGTGAAACCCATGAAATTAAAAGAAGTTCGTCCACACTCATTTTGTGGCGACGTCCTCACATTCCTGAGGCGGGATATTTAAACGAACACCATTCTAGTCTCCCAGTAGTTTTAAACAATACTAAAAATGCCAGCTCCGATGATATTAGTCGGAAGCAATATGTCACAGCTCTCCAACAAAAGCTGCACAGAGCAAAACTCGTGTTAGAATTTGACATAATGACATGAAAACCGTCGAAACCGCACTGGATAGCAACAAAGTAGCATCAGTCCACCTTGATCAGAACACTCCATCATTACAGGCGGTGCAGGAAAGAGTTGAAGCAAAGAGAGAAAGCAGAAAGAACACTTGATCTGCTCGACAAGGAGGCAGACGATCTATCAAAGTGTTGTCAATTTTATCTACTGCACATTCTTTCTCCGCGGAAGGGTATGATGTGAGATATAACCGTAATGATTCAGAAATATTTCCAAAGCCCCGAAACGCAGGTGTTCGGGGTGAGGATCAAACCTGCTATTAAGCTTTCAGGGTGTTAATGTGTTAATGTGTTCACCACCACACCATGCTGGTGCTGCGTTTCGCCCTTCTCTCAACCTTGAAAAAGGAAGAAAAGAAAAAACAGAAAGCAGAAAAAGACATTGCTTTTGTAACAGCCCTTTGAGGAAGAAAATACCCAGATTTATCAATTATCAGCAGTTCACAGTATTTAGAGTAGCCTGTTGCAGAAGAGTTTCTATTTGTTGAACTGCGACTGAATAGCGACAGTTCATCTCATCTTCAACGTAATCTAGTCCGATGAGTTCCACATTTTGCTACGGTGGATCAACCAGTCCCATATGTCTGACGACCGTCACCACCTTCCTGGGAAAAACATAGGTGCAAAGAGCAAACAAATATTCACGAAAGATAAGGATCAACAATTCAGTGAGTTGAAGGCTGGGAGAAAACCTTACGCAGTTTCCTTATGAATTTCTGGAAGGGAAAACCATCTCTCTCGATAAGCAAATCAAGATGGATGGCGAAAACTTAGAAAAACCTTGCAAGGCTAATTTTCATCCACAGAGAAAGAGAATCGTCCTATGACAAGCGAATTCGCGGGAATTGAAAAGTTAGAAAACATTTAGTACGGTCGTATTTCGAAAATCGGTGAAAGCAGATCTTTCTCATCCATAGAACTAAAGTGAATTGACGATTTAATAAAAACATTGCGCAGCCGAACTTTAATTCTAGAGAGGAAAAATTTTCTCGAGAAGGAATCGTCAGGTAAGTGAAATTGTTCGTCGTGGTGAAACGCTGAAGGAGGTATTCAGTTAGGTAAGCCACCGCTGCGTAAATTTAACAGAAAGCAACATTTATTTGAGAGTGAGGAAAAGCTGGAACCCCATTATAAGGATTATATGCAGGCGTTCCACTAGATTTCGACGTTTCTTTGCATTTAAGCGCATCAACGCGTGTAATGCAAGTTTTTAATTCGAGTTATAAGGCCGGTAAAATAGTGACGCCACCGGTTTCCAACAGGAGTTCGTATTACAGTATTCGAACGTCTACAAAAGCACAAGAAAGTTTTCGCTTTCTATGTGAACTAAGCTGATGCTATGATTAAAGGGTAAAGCGCTCAGCATCGACCATGGGCCACGTTTCCTTTCCCTTCGTAATGGCGCAGAGGTTGTCGAATGGAGATTTGACCCCTACAATGAATCGATGGGACCTCGAAGAAAAGCAGGTCTCCAATTCTCGACCCCAAATGAACAGAAAACGCATTCTGCCTTCGCTGAGATGACCCTTAATCATTCGGGCCGCCTTCAACAATGCGTTTATACGATCATTTGCATTAATCCTTTAACAAATCCTCATCACGGTAGTTAAGTGAGTGGCCAAGATAACGATAGGTCCAAACAATAACGCAGACCAAAAAATTGTCTCAATAGTTTTTTTATGCCCTTATAAGAGAAATAATAATATTCGTAGAGGTTCCACCATTAATTATAGCTCTTCTTCCAACGTATCGTTCAATGTCGTAACGTGTGACGCTGTAGCCATCGAGAAGAGAGAGGATGGGCATTTATGTGGGGACTGTGATAGTGTGTAAGGTAATTTTGCTAAAAAACGGATACGAATGTAATTTTTGAAGTGATTGTTCTCATGGGAAGCATTTCTCTCCACCACTAGTAGTCTCTGGGCCGTCGAACTCTGTTGTTTGTGCAGATGCAGTTATGGAACAAATTGGTTTTCGCCAGTTTGGAAACATGAGATTCACAGTGAACTCACAGTGTGGAAAGCCACGTACTTTTAAAAATTGCTCAACAAAAATTTCTGCTTTACGCAATTCTAAACGTCTTGATTTAATGTTCCATGTCATGCCGTTTCGATCGACTATAAGTCTTCTGGAAAATTTATTCAAACCGATCATTCTTGCTGAAAGGCCAGTTTTAGTATTGCAAATGTTTTTTCTGTATGCTCAGCGCATAATCAGCAACGTTCTTTAAGTAGGATTCAATGTAAACTGTTCGATAACAAAGTAATGAAGCAGTTAGAGCTCATGGACTAAGCACGCTTTCTATGTTTACTGGATGGAAAAGTGGTGTAAGAATCCTGTAAGAGATACTCTGCCTTGATATATCACTAGGGCTAGACGTCTACGAAGAGGTATCCAGACATCCTTACTTTGGTAAGGTGGAGCTGAATGCACGATGTATTCCCTGTAAAAGTGAATTCCTTTAGTTAGCTTCAGGCTTCTGAATTAACGATATCGAATTAGCATTGAAGAAACGGTTAGTAAAAGACTGTGGATTTGATCAAAAGACCATCCATGGATAATCGAATTTCTGGTAGATGTTTTTCTTCAATAAGCAGACACGAGGTTGTTATTATAGGATTTGATATACATAGGATACAGTAGCCGACGCTTCGCCGGTTTCGCCTTCTTCACAGCTTGGGAAGGTCAAACTGAGATGCGATCTACCCAGCCAAACACTTTTATAACCCCAGCAGATAAAACTTTATTTAAACACTCGCCGTTTATTCGTTGTAAGTATTTCAGTTAGTTGGTGGAGAGCCGCTGCGCAGAGTAAGGCGAGGAATGTGCCTGAGTTAACTCACAGAATGGGCCTGAGGTATGGTACCACGTCACGCGTGATGACAAGACACTTCTCCTTACGGCTCACTTTTATATTTTTTGGAATTGATCCAAAACGCTTCAAGAGTTTTACGCGCTGATGTTTTTGATTCCTGCGTAAGGATAGTGACTCCTACCTTAAAATCTTCTCCGTTGTGTTCCTGCATCCTATGTGCGCCTAGTGGAGTGTTTTGTTTTAAATTAGATTTACCGACTAGGCGTTCTTTTCTGCGGACGTAGAGCGGTCTACCCGTTTCGTCAACGTATTCGTCCCCGTATGCTTTACAAGAGATCAGATGGACTGTACCCGAACTCATGCAATCACCGTCTCTACCATTTGGGCAAATTAAGCAGTTTTTTGTTCTACATAGACGGCCATATAGGCGGTTGCCAACTAGCTGTTATGTTAGAGTGTCCTATGGTATTTCTATCACTCTTACGGAATTCTCTAGACCGGCCCTTATTAAGCAACGTTTTATAGCTGCACCTATTTCGTTTGAAATAAAGGGCAAGAGGAACGGAGCTTTGTTTTCGCTAGAGTTATCGCTCTGGAGCGTGGTTTTTCCTCTATTCCTATGCCGAGAAGCTACAGTTTCCTAACCGTTTGAAATGGCTATTTGGCGCGCCAGTATGTGAGGAAAAGCTGCGTGAAGTATGTCCAGGTCCCGAAACAGGCGAACTCTTTGAAAGATCTCTACGAGAACAGTTCCCTTGTTTTAAAAAAAATGTAGAATTCACTGTGATTATTGAGCCTTGCGAAATCAGATATCTTCCTATGACTGCTGACGGTTTCTTAAACCACCAGTATACGAGATAAGCCGCAAAGACGAAGAAGGATGTGAAAACAGTTTCGTTGTGAAGCGCCATAATCGATGCCTCGAAATATGTTCGCAGCTTCTCTTCAAACGAATTTAGAAAAGACTACCTGATTGATTTTTGTGTTCTCCTATACTTCCGTCTCTGTGCAGTGATCATCTTATGGTCTTGACAGTGTTCACGTGAAAATCTTCCCGACAACATTGCTGAATTCAGTCGCAATGTCTTCTTTTTCTAAGAACGAATCAATCACCAGTCACTATAAATTGCAATGGATGTTTCAGATGTCGTGTTTGTTTCATTTTCTCTTTATCAAGTATCGTTGACGTCCAGCGCTATCTCGAAATTCGATCATCTATAGATGAACACTAGATCCGATATGGTGGCCATTTAATTGCCATTTCTTTAGGCCAATTCTATTTTCTACTTTTTAAAGCCTAATCCTTACTAAGTAAGACCACTTTTTTGCAGACCTTTTGCCAGTGCGCACTTTAGCCCGAAACTAACGTTGTATCTAAATCGGATGTGAAGGGAAGTGGTTATAAGTGCCCTGAATTACACAGTGACAAGGTCGCTGGCGAAATCCGGCGCCTCTAGCACACCAATTCTTCTCTCCCTTCGGATCTGGCAAATTTCTACCTCCGAGAGTATTTAAAGCGTCGCCTCGAAACAATGGTAAGGACAAGATATGCATTCAATCTTGTCAACAATACGGCGAACAGAGAACAGTGCGTGGTGCATTCTCTTGCGGAGAAGCGCAGCTTTAACCATTTCAACAACTTCTACCAACCTCGCATCAGCTCAATAATATCTTACTTACTTGATACTTAGACGGTCCGACCTCACTAGTTGTGCGAGCCCCAACGCAATCACCATTTTTCGAAGATTTTCTGGTTAAGCTATTACGGCTCCCTGAAATCCCGAGGGCAGCCTGGCCAAATTCTGCCCCAGGTCGTCTCCACCATCCACCACAGGCAGTCACCGCCCTTATGGTCCAGAGAGAGGTTTGCCACTATGCGACTTTGATACCAAGACGGTGGTGGGTCCTGATATTTGTTTACCCTTAGCTAAGCTTCTTGATGAAAACGCCGGACTCTTTTTCAGCTTGGGAGGCCCTACTGGGGGCGAATAACCGCTCTCCCCACCACCACCTGTACATCGCAGCCCAGCACCCAGGAACACCTCCCAGCCATGATGAGGCGGTAAACCGTTGGGAGGCTCAGCAATATCAGTCTAAATAAATATAACCAGTTCTTTACACTGTTTTCACACAGCTTGTTTCCAATGGCACTGAAAAGAACAGGGCAGGACAAATAAGGAGTAGCATTTGCAGTGCTAAAACAAACCTAAAAGTAATGAGTGATCCGCTGAGATATAATTTTCCGACAGATTTTTGGTCAGCCAAAACTGCAAGACATCGCTTAGTGGTGCAATGAATAGCACGTTAGCACCCGCATATGATAATAGCGGGTTCTATTCTACCCTGGGGTCTTAGTTTTGCAAACAACTCTTCGTTATTTTCTTTCTACTTCACATAACACCCTGCTTTAAAAAAATAATTAGTGAACAAAAAGTTGGACTTCATACCAAAATAGTTTAGATGTGCCATATTCATTCTTAGTAAGTAATTTATAACAGTCTGGGACGGATCTCACTGTGGACATAAAATATGAAAAAATTTTCAACATCTTTGAAAAAAATTTTTGTTTCGAAGAAACTGTTGGCTATACTGAAAAGACCCTCCTAGAACACTTAAACATGTGGTGCAACTAGCCGTCGATCGCTTCACAGAACACACTCTTGTCATTTTTTTAGTAATCTTTGCTTCGAACCTAGCAATCTCTGTTACATTAGATCATCGCGAATGTATCTTCATTGTTATATTAACCTCCATATGGTCAGGTATTCATTATTTTTTTATCAGCTGTCTGTGCCTTCGCTACAAAAATGCCCACACTCATTCTTTCCGATAATAACAACTTTGCGCTTGACGACATCGAACGACTCGCTAAAATTCGTGCTATAATCGACGGTGGGTTTCTCACGATTATTACCTTTTCTCACTTAAAATGTAAAAACGGCTACTGAGAGGATTTTTTGGTTTGCAGTGTAGTTGTAACGTGCAGATAATTGGCCATCCACCTAATTACCGTGATTAGGTCTCGTTTTGGAGTTAGTTTAAAGGCTCGTAAGGCACAGTGGTTGGACGAGGTTTGTGAGATTAGGAGCAGTCGGTTTGATCTCCTACCCAGAGACCAAGTCTTCTGCCCATTCGGGATCGACCCATGAAATCTCTCTGCCTGCGAGTCTTATGCGGGTATTGGACATTGTATGGGCTATATGTGCATTAACTTCTATCTAGCATGCTACAAATAGAGATGAATGCGTTGCATTTCCTGCAGGGATCGACGCAGGAGCGCTTTTATAAATTAATCATAGCGTTAATACAGGTTACATTAGACAGAAAAGCGTTTTGTGTGTCTGAGGATGTTCATGATTACTGTAATGTACACTGCTTTGGAAAACCGCTACCGTCATCATTCTTGTTGGCTTCGCAATTCTACGTAGAACTTGCATTGCGCGCATTCACGTGTCTTTCAAATGATTTGTGAAGAAAATTCGCGAGAAACGTCGTTACGAATCCTATCTTTTTCCTCCGAAATCTTTTTTGGATTCTCTTTTGACTGTGGCCGGTTTTTCGACTGACAGGAATCATTTGCAAGATAGGTGTTAAAGGTGACGGTCACAGTTTCGGAATCGCAAATGTTTGCTTGCCGTTGTCATTTTGACAGAATCATCGCCTACGTTCGGTTCCTCCTATCTGAAGAATTGGCGATATGCGTTCTCTAAAGAAAAGAAAGTAGAGAAAGATTACGTTGCCGAAGAGATGAACTCTCGTTTTTCAGGCGTAGTTCCATAACCAACAACTTCTCCTGAAGGGGGTCCTAAAAAGTGTATGACTGCCGGTGATTCTTAATGATAGACATTCCTCTCTAAAAGAACTCTAGTAGAGCAACATGAGACCAATAAATATTACCAAAAATGTTTGTTGCAAAGCATCAGCTACATTTTTCGATCACAATTTCTTTCATTATTGCTGGATGAGAATTAGGGATTAAGCGCGACTTCCTTATTCAAGCACCTATACCTTCGTGGTCACCTATCGAATCGAAATATGGTGTGGATCCCGACCTGTTTTAATTTCAAAAAAGTGCAAGCGTAAGGTATTCAAAGCCGATGAATAGTGGATATTAGGGATACACTGTGTATTCGGCACCATTCACCGCATGACATTGGTGATTGAATACACATTTGGCTTCTGAAGCAACTTGCAGGATCCTCCCCATTTACTAAATCAGTGTTTTTATCCTCTCAAAAGCGAAACGTATCTAAGCGATTCGCTATGTGTTCCCTGCTCTTGAGAAATCTGTGGATAACTAGTATAATCAATGCGGTAATACCAATGAGGGTTAATAAAAGATACACTAAGCTTGCGCTTCATTTCTGAATTACACGTCAAACACTTCACCTTGCTTTAATAGGCGTTTTTTCAGGTCAATGGAGTCATGGACAACCACAGATTGCTGTAGTAGGTATTTTGTTGGTAGGGCTAGCACTGGTAATATTAGCAATAACTACGTCAGATTTCTACAGAGTGAATTATTGCGGAAGCGATTCGCGACAAGAATGTAAAAAAGGTATCCTTTCCACAAGCTTTCGCCCTTTTTCTTTTAAAGAAAAATTTCACCTTTGCAACTCTTGAAACTAAGAAGCGTGTTGCTTTCATTTTTAAAGCAGGATTTATCGCATTTGCCCGCAGTACATCGCCAATCGTAGGCTTATCATCTTCGGATTGAATAACACAACTACAGCAGATCCGACATAAATCAGAATGATTATCAATTGCGACGTCGTCTTCATAGAAGAGATGGCGCCACCTAGTCGACAATAAGCGATAGCCTCCTAACTAATGAAGCATTAGGGAAACTGATATAAACACAGATTTATAGAAGAGACTTAGGCTCCATAAAACCAGGGTTTCATCTTGACAGCTTGGAAGCCTAGAAAAACTTCCACGCTGCCGGCAAAAACGCGTAGATTCTAACTGTTTCTATTGCAATGTTTAACGTTTTGTTTTCTGCCTTCTATAATTTTCATGGCAGGTTACTAAGCGAAATANTATTTCGCTTAGTAACCTGCCATGAAAATTATAGAAGGCAGAAAACAAAACGTTAAACATTGTGATTTCAACTACAGCCATAGCTTAACTGGGTTCTATGCCGATTTGCGCTCCCCAGATCAACCCCGCTGACGGGTGATTGCTGTGGCAAAAAGATCGATAGAAATAGCTGAGAGACGTGCGAAACAAAGGACCCGCGTGGTGTGGTGGTGAACGCGTTACTCCCCGGAAAGGATAATAGCGCGTTCGTTCCCCACCATAGACACCTGCGGTTTAGAGTTTTGCAAATATCTCAGCAACGTTGTGGTTGTTTCTATTGCAATTAATTGGGTTTGATATGGGATTATATGTGTTTACTAATAATTAAGGGAATCTATTTTTTTAGCCTCAAATACATTGTATCTAGTGATGAAGGGCTTTACGCCTTAGAGAAAATGGCAGCGTTTTCTTTTCATCAACATAAGCCGCCCAGGAATTCTAGATTTTTAAAACCTTTTTTTCGATTAACAAGCAAACACGAGTTTGGTGTGAAAAAGTTTATTCGACTAACTTTTCGACATCTTCGTCTTCCTTAGAGCCCGATTGATCCGAATAGATGATCGACAGGTTCTCGATCAAGCCGACTCTGACGAAGACGAAGATATCGAATGGTTAGCCGAATAATTTCTTTTTATCAACCTCGTGTTTGCTTAAAAGTCGAAAAAGGTATTGATTATTTTCGTGAAAATTTAATGAAAGTTGATTTGAGAAATTTTGTTTAAATCCTTTTAGTGAAATTCTCGCGCAGTTGTGATAGTAAAACACTGACTTGGCTTACCTATTGTTCCTTGTTTCAGTCATATTGCCGGGAATCGCAACCTCACCATACTCCACTTCTTCACCTCCAGAAGTAGTGATAAAGTCCTGCTCCTGAACGACATGTATAATACTTCACTGAATGAGAGATTTTAATGTAAGATTCACTTTGAGATTAAAACAAGATATTCCTTAATAAGTATTTCTCCGAATACTTACCATTTCCCCCACTGTCACACGTTCGTGTGCTAACTCTCTATACTTTCATGCTCTACTGCTTTCATCTTTTATACTACGAACTCAACTTTTGCAATAAATGCTCCCTGTTCGATCGCAATGTATGGATTTCGTAACGTAGGTACCCTCTGCCGTCCCAGCCTGAGATGGGAACTCTTCACCCTTCACCCGTCTCCATGGTATTTCAGTATTCTGTTGTTCTTGATCGTCATGTTTTTTGTGTATAGTGTAACAATTGGGGATGTATAGTTCTGAAAGCGCAGTATGCTCCGCCACCCTTCCGCAAACCGTGCAGATCTCCACCATTGACTTGTTTCCGCGTTCTTGTTATCGTCATATCGTTGTTGTTGTATATATTGTTACACATAAAGGGTTAATTTCCAAGTTCGATACCTTCGATAACAACGAAAAGTACCTGCAAAGGCAAGCATTTTATATTTCATATTGTGCTACTAACTTATTATTCGGCTACATGAGTTTTCCTGACGAACTGTTCCAAACTGAGCTGACCAGCGGTATCTTGGTTCAACCAACGAATTAACCGAATGGCGAATGAGTCGATCCCCAGCGGAAAATCAGTGGAAAGCGAGGAAGTGTTTTCGCATTCACTATATCGTGAGACACCCACTGTCATTGGCGTTTTAGCGAGGACTATTTGAAAAAGGGTGAAAATTTTGGCGATGATCAATCTCTGTGGGGTGAGCCATGTTTTCGTGTTCATCAAGCATCTTTAAATATGATTGAATTCATATACGACTAGTGAAATGACTTGCAGTTGCTGTGGCTTACCAATGCATCAAGTCAGTGATGATACCCTTACAAACATGTCTCTTATCAATTTGCCGCCACTTGAGTGATGGAAGACTTTGTGAGCCTGGGGCACGGGATCTAAGCCATATACGTTGCAGCACGCCTGTAATCATTGCTTTGTGAGCATTCAAACAAGGACACTTAACCGACCTCATTAGGAATGAACGATGTTGAAAATGTAGTACAAACTCAAATAGGTGTTAATCGTTAGTGTACTTACAGCAAAAAATATGTTAGAGCACTGCAACAAAACTACAGCAAACAAACCTCATCATCGAATTTGACACAGGCAACGGCCAAATTGCAATGGATATCAACAGCGTTTCATCAGACCACCGATGATCGCGAGTGCCAAATCAACGAGTTATTTGTATTGTGAAATTCAAACTAGAAATGAGACAGTGGGCATCATTTTGGGATGCACTTAAGTTCGGAGTTCTGGCGGATAATGCTTTCTATAGAGCCTGTAAAGGATAAGTTCATAATCACTACCAGCCGATCACCTTAATAGCCGAAATGAAAAAATACTACACCGAGATTTCAATAGCGTTAAAAATAAGGTAGCTTTCTCTCACATTCCCCGCTTTCCAGGAGTCTTCTGCTGAGTATTTTGCGTGGAGGCCAATCGTACATTGTTCACATGGAAGCGTAATATATATATATATATATATCCCTTTAATCGCTTTGAATTTTGTGTGAGATCATGCGAGTTTACGAGACATTCATCCCTGCAGTTCATTTCCGGCCTCTTGAAATTTATCTAGAATGCTTCAAGAGTTTTCTAAAGTTTACGATTCTTGTGCGATAATGGCAACGTCTACTTTAGAATCTACCTACTCCTTTATTTCCGAGACCGACTTTCTACTAACTTCGGCGTAGAACAATAATTCACCGCTTTTCCTGAATGAGGAAACACGAGATTGGAGATTATAGAGACTATAGTATTTATTAGCAGTATACGCTCTTTAGCAGTAGTAATAAAAAAAATCTATGGTCGGCAGTTACATCATCTTCGCTTTGCTGATGACATCGTCGTTATAACACCAAGAATTAGCCAAGCGGAACGTATGCTTGACGACTTTGATAAACCCTGTGGAAAGATTGGTCTTCCATTAAATTTCCCAAAAAAGATGTTCATGAAGAACGGATTGGTTTCGCATGCCCCATTCACGCTCAACGGAACGAATATCTCCGAATACTCCAGTTATGTCTACCTGGGTCGGGAAATCAACATGTTGAACGACTTCGCTCCAGAGTTGAGCAGAAGGAAACGAGCGGCTTGGGAAGCTTTCAAGAGCATCGAGGAGGTAGTGAAGAGAACAAAGAACACCCGAATCCGTGCCCACTTTTTCGAGTCAGCGGTACTTCCTTCCCTAACGTATGCCTCTGAAACCTGGTCGCTGCGTAAGGCAGGATGAAAGATCGCTCAGCGTTACCGAACACGCAGCCGAAAGGAGGATGCTAGAAGTATCCCGTTTCTCACAAGTAAGAGGTGGAATCCAAAGCTTCGACCTGCGTCAACGATCAAAAATCAAGGATGCCTTTCTATACGTCAAACAGTCGAAGATAAGGTGGGCCGGACACGTAATGCGTATGAATAGCAACCAATGGAGAAAAGCCGTTAGCGACTGGATTCTTCGGGATGTCAAACGTAGTGCAGGAAGACTGCCAACCCGATAGTCAAAGTTCTTCACGAAGAGCCCAGAAAAAATATATGATGCTTGACGAGTTCCTAGAGCGAACAGAACCCACTGGGCTACTCTTGCACGCGACAGGAAAAAATGGAAGATTTAATGGCGCCCTCTGGAGTCAGTCGACGATCAACGGGACTAAAGGTGATACAGGTGATCGGCTCTTTTGCCTTTTTCAGAGTTAGAAAAGGTCAAACTGACATAAGATCTAATCAGCCAAACACTTTCATAGCCTTAGCAGATAAGATTTTATTCGCTTAATGAGCAGCTGCTTTTAAACAACTCACATTTTTGAATCCTCGCATTTCACTACCGGGGCTCGGACGCAGGCTGTCTGTATGACCGTCTCATGCACAATGCAAGATTGCACAGCATGCTGTAACTGCAGAGAAAATGATTGCATGAGTTCAGGTACGGTGTACCTAACCTCTTTTCGGATCTGTAGTGACGAGTACGTTGGCCAAACGAGTAGACCACTCGGCGTCTGTGTAAGGAAACACCGACAAACCTGATGTTAAGCCAAACACTTTACTAGCCGCGCATAGGACACAGAAAATTGCCCGTTATGACTGGCATCAAGCCAGTCGCTTGGTGGCAAATTTCACTCTGAACCACGTGTGTGCGATGACTGTGTGGGGTGTTGAAGACTTGAAGACGTCCTCAGCTTGCCTGACCTCGAAACTCCAGAAAACCACAATGGTTGGGCCAGCAGATATCCGGCATCAATAATCCGCACACTGGGAGCTCTAGTCTACAACCGGGCCGTGAGAGTGTCATCCGGTGAGAAGGGATCAAATCTCTATTTATACAGAACGTCATCATTGAAAACGAAGAAAATGAGGATTTCGCAACATGCCATAGAAACTGCTTCTTGTTGTGCCACGTATAGCCTCAGAACGTCGACCTTGTAGTCTCCCTGCAAGAATCAGGAAAGCCGACATGCGCCACTTTTAGAGTGATGTTTTCATTTCCAAATGTAGGAGGTGTTGGTTTTGTCGTACAACCATCTATTTCCTGTCTAGTCACTTCGTATAAAATCCCATTACCGTCGCTAGCCATTCTTCATTTCCAGCTTGCTCGTCATAAGATGAGATGGTCAGTATATAACTGTTACTTGTCAAGCTAAACGGTCAAACAGGGTGAACTAGACGTGCTCTACAACAGGTTGTAGGATTAGTAACGACCAATGAATATGAGTACAGAGAAGAGAAATTTGGAATCAGGGGAGAAAATAAGATTGGAGACCATCTTGTGAAACTTTTGACTGCAGCACGTCTTCTCATGAAAGTTCATTTTTCTAAAAGAGGAAAAATCAGTGTGGCTGAACAAAGAGCTAGCATGGCCATCATAACGCTAACGGTCACAAAGGGCGCGCTGATCGTCTGCGTAATCTGGAGAAGGTGCACAGGATATCCCGAGGAATTCGGAGCAAAGTCGGAAAGTTAGCCGCTCGACAAGGTAGTCTTCTAACGGCACCGCCCATGAGCAGATCGATCATATTCTCAGGAAAGAATGTGCGGATGTTTGACGCCTCAATGGCACTTCGACTGCATACTGGATTCGATCACCGTAAGCTTGGAGAAAATTCCTGTCACTGCCCAAGGAAAACGTAACAAATCGTGCATGACGAGCATATTCCAAATAAAATTCTCTTTTTATATGACTGGCAGACGAATGATGTCCAATTAAAGACTACACGCTACTTTTCGAGAAACATTAAACTCGTGCGAAACTCGCCTCATTTCTTCTAATTAGAAGTTCGGACTGCATCACCATTACTACTAAAGAGTTTCATAAAAAGAAAAGGACATTGAAGAAAGACCTTGCTGCAGCCCACTTAACACAGCTGATAATAAGTTGTAGAAGATCTCTGCAGAAAGATTTATATCGGTATAGACAGAAAAAAATTATTGGAAACAGCTCAAAGGCTTCTCGTTTGAAGAAGTGCCATTGGGTTGCTTGCGAATATAACATTCCGTTTTCCACCCTGACAAACAACGATGACAGCAACACTACATCTCGATGTGATGCCGAACTGAAAACGGTAAGGTATTATACCAATCTCTTCCGCTCCATAATTCAATCTCGAACCTCGAAATCTACGCTGGTGAAAAATCGCCCAGAATTGTACACTCTGAAGTCCGAGTTGTAATAGGAAGCATGACGAGAGGCGCATCTCCAGGATCCGATAAGGTTATTGTCGATTTTCCTAAAGATGGTAGATACAAACACTTCTCGGAACGCATACGGCATTTAATCTGGAGAAAGGGAAAACCCAACAGCAATAGAGGACCTCGTGCTACTCTCTACGGTCTCTCTACTCAAGAACAGTCACCGGAGCATTCTTCGTAATTATGGTCCAACATGCTCTTTGAGTATGCTCTACACGAAGATTATCCTTTTGGTATATCGAAGTTGTTGAGTTGAGCACAAGCGGTTGAGAAAAGCAGCATTCCGACAGGGATTTCGCTGCATGAGCCGTATACAGTCGGCATCACGAATCATAGAAGTCTGTCTGGTGTAGTATTAGTTCATTGTTCTAAGCTTTATCGACCAGGCAATGCAAACCTATCAGCGCTGGTGGACTAAGGAGTAGACCTATGCTGTACACGAACACTAGCAGACTATTACCACCAACCAACCACCGAACCCAAAATCTTCTCTCACCTTCTCGATTTGACAGACCTCCAAATGTTCGCTGTGAAGCAGAAACGTGGGTTTTTGCTTTAACAACGTCAAGAAATTAGCGCACCACCAACAGAGCACTTCAGTGCTGTCTTCTGAAAATCGGAGCCATACCAAAATTTAGGGAACAAGAACGATTCGAAAGGTGGAGCGTGTCCTTAATATCCGTCAGTTCTCTTTAGCAACTTTTCCATAAAAGTCGCACATTATAGCTGTCTTCAACGGGGCGAATAGAAAGGTGGTAGTGATGCCGATTAATATGAGCGCTGTCGCTGTGCTGGCTCGATTCCGCTCCAGGGTCACCAAGCCTCTTAACCCTCTTGAATTGGGAAATTTGTAACGGGCTTGTCTAGTAAAAAGTCACTCGGCTATCACAGCACTCCAGGGAGAATCGACCAGACCAGTGGTCTACGACACAAAAGATGAAATGAAAATACTCGAACAGCAGCTGAAGACAGACGTTGAAAGTTAGGAGACTTTTGCGGAGGATGGATACGAGGAAAGGAATCAGATGTGAGAAGTGCTAGGATCTTCATAGTAGATGTGAAGATGAATCGTATAAAAAAATAGCCATTTTCTCGTTTATTTTTGCTGCTGCTGCTGTTGTTCTTTTGCTTTTGATCATGTGCATTTGTAAAACTGATGATTTTAGGTACAAAATCCCTCCCATGATTGTTGTTTATCTGGTTTGTGGAAGATTTCCATAGTCCCTGTGACGAGAACGGTGTCGACGCGCGATGCAATGTATCGCTTCGGGTTAGCTCTGGTTGGAGTGTTTAAGAACTACGTGATAGGAAGCAACAAGGTGAAGACTGAGACAGTGAGAAATACAGCGCAAGTATACATGCTGTGAAGAGCATACATAGTTAGCGTGTGAAAATGTGGTAGTAGCGAAAAGTAATAACCATTTGGTTGAATATTCGTTAACGAGCTTCATGACTTAATCTCATAATGAGCTATGTATTAAAAATCACTGGTCAATGAAATATCCTATTGATTTTATCCATTGATAAGTTAACAAAAAAACGGTGAAAGACTTTATATGGCTGTTTTCATTCAAATTGTGTAGACCGTTCAGAATCAGGACTTTATTGCATTGCCGAAGGTGCAATCAAGGAAGCATGGCGACATTGAAACCTCCGGTGACGTCATTGGAACTAAAAGCAAATAGCACCAACAGAGTGGTGTTTCATTATGGTAATACCATAGGAACTTCATTTAAGAGCTTTCACAAAGTAGAGAAATTTTTTTGTGCTTCATGTTGCTGAAAAACAGCTGCTCTTTACTTTAGCGTACAACGCTCTGGATGCATGAGGTACAATGCACTCAATGAAAGATTAATGGTTTCCTTTGGCTACAAGCCAATGCATTTCAGCTCATACTCAACCCAATTAATTAGAACAGAAACCATTTGAGTCCGCAGATCTTCGCCTTCAACGTAGAACTTCTTCCATTCTGTCACGATTCCACTCTGTTGTGATGAAATTCTTATTTTATGAAACTCGTCAAAACTATTTCTTTGCGTAATGGCGTGCATTTTGATCATTACGATGAGTTCACCGATCGCAATATCGTTCATTTTTGCTCTGCTATTTCTGCTGTAGAAATTATAACAATTAAGGTTTCGTTTCCGGATAGCAGTTGCGTAGAGCGGTGGGTACTGCTCCAGTCTATTAAGAAGCATGGTTCTTGTTCGAACCAGCGCCCCATGTTCTCCTTTAGTTCTTGTGGGAACACCTTAGCACGGCTATCATCAAGATTGCAAAGAGAGTCTGCTCGGCCAGAATTCAACGACATTCTTAAAAGTGACCAAATCCTCAAGCAGCCGAAGCAACACGCGAAATGTTAGAAGGCCTTTGTGGACGATGAATGTGATGAAAACTAATAGAATGCAAGAACAGCTAAGCATAGTAGATGGGATGACGAGTAATGTAAATGAATATGACGAATGAATTTCTTTGTCAGTCTTCTGGAATCTTTCGTTCCAAACACATTTTAATTGACGTATAAAAATTGAAGTTTATCGCATAGGTGCACAAGTGCTTGAGTGCAAATCGGTAATCAATTGTTTCAGCACTGGGAGATGAACAAAACTCGGAACCTCGGTAGGATTAGAATGAAAACAAAGAAAGCGGCTCGGTTGGCGCGGTGAATAGCATGTGAATGGCCAAAAAGAATAATCGCGAGTTCGAAAGACAGCTAAGGTTCCGAGTTTTGCTCATGATTTTGCAACCACGTCATTCTCTGCCGTGAAAACTAGAACAGATAGTAAGTAAGAGCCAAACATTATTTAAGCATGCCCAGTTCACCAGAACCTTTCCGAAGGAAACTTTCTCGTCTTTAAATTTTTGCAGAATAAAAAAGTCAAGCCATTGAGCGAAATTCAAATGTCAAATAATGTGTGAATGAAACATAGAATTATTTGGTTACAGCTAACCTATTCGATTCGTTTTTTCTTCGTTCGATACTGTATTTTTCCTAGAGAGTTAGCGTTAGTAATCACGTAGAATTTTAAACAGGGCTTCCCAACGCCAGATACAATATTTTAAAAATAGATCTATCACAAACCAGGTAAAATCGAAGTTGAAGTTGGTTGAAGAGCTTGGCGTTGGTCCGTCTATGGAGGCTGTTGCATGTACAGAACTCCATTCGCAAAACCGTGAATTCGTATGTGGCCTGTAGAACTACTC
>UYYA01005234.1:1607-32288 GCA_900624975.1 Angiostrongylus costaricensis | reverse complement strand
AGGCGAAACCGCCGAAACGTCAGCAATTGTGTTCTAATAAATTCTATATTAACAACTTCGTGTCTGCTTATTGATGAAAAGCATTGAATTTATATGGTCTTCTTCAAGATCTCTATTATTATTATTATTATTATTATTATTATTATTATTATTATTATTATTATTATTATTATTATTGTCATTATTATTATTACCTACTACTCTCTGCCATTAAGTCTGAACGCGGGAAGTAAGGCGGTTAGAGATTCTGTGCAATACATTCGTTGTCGCTTGTTCGACCCAAGCCCAGGTCACCTAAGTCACTCATCCTTACGTGAAAAAGACGGAAGTCGGAAGTGGTAGCCGAGCCCGTACGCAAATCCGAGGACCTTGGGCGGTGACGACTGCAAGACGGTGGGGCGATTAAAGGAAATTGACCTGTCTGCACAGTATGTATGAAGATGGGTTACATAAGTAAATTTGTAGAAATTGGTATATTCTTCCAACGAGTTACTGCCTCATCGTGACAGGGATGTGTTCTTTGTTGACAGAGTGCAATGGAGAGAGGGGCTCCATTTTAATTGAGGGAATAGGCATTGGGATGCGGAAGCTGAAATAGGGTTAAACTTTTGTGGCTGAAGAACTCGGCGAGCTACGTTCTTGTAATTACTATTTTTGAAAAACACGTGCCAAAATTGTAGAGAACCTTGGAGCCTTTGGGAAGTGGTGACAATTGTGTATCTCTGGTGCACAACGGGTAATTGGAGTTACCTGATTCTATCACAAGTTATTCGATGGTTTGGGGGTTTCGGATGATGCAAGTGAGTTGATACGCCTGCGAAGCATTCTTGTCAGAAGTGAAGCCCTAATGAATTATTCTGCCAAAAGTGGACGACGAGAAGGAAGTGATTCAACTGGAATCAAAAGCAACCATGTGTTTGTTATGATACTTATGCGGGTTCGGGGGATGGAGTCCTGTTTTTGGCACACGAGGACTGGTTTGACTTCATATGCCTATAACTACTGCATATCCAAACTGCATATGTTGGTATGTTGATGTTTTCCTAGGACGTATTTTGACCATCGATCCAAAACATTTACTACTGTTTGCTCAGATTTGTTCCTTTGCCATCAAGGTTTTGTTTCTTTCATTGTGTTCTTCTTCTCGCATACATTATACACGAGGTTCTTTGTCTTTGGATGTGGCTTCGGATACCATTTAAGGACTTGGTCTTTTTCATAAACGTCGTTTTTTTTGCTCGCTATGAAAGCCATTCTGCCTAGAATCGTGGGCTAGCCGTGCTAGGACGTTCGGTAATTTTCACCACAGCGAGTCACCGGCGTTTTCGGATTGGAGAGAGCTTCCAATACAAGTCTGGCACCTATTTTCCGGACCATGTAGAGATGAGAGGCTCGGTTTAGGGCCGATTCGAAGCAGACCTTGAGCGTTACAAAATGCAATGGCGTAGTTTTGCCTTTGTTTTGTTCTCAATCTGGGTGACTCAAGTGGAAATGAAAACAGGTTGTGACAATTTTTTGTGAATTTGAACATGAAGGTTCTTAACAGCACTTTTACATTTGTGCACAGAATTGGTAACAGAAAACAGACTATTTGAAGACGTTAAAAATAATGCGCAATGCATTTGACATCAATAAGCGTCTTTTGGAGGTGAGTGAATGGATATCTGTCCTCTACAATGACCTACGGTGGCCTAGCGACGTATCAGGTCACTGCTGCCATTCTCCCAGATAATTCTGGCACCAATTCGCCGACCCGAGAGCGATGGAGGGCTTGGTGAGCCTGAGGCGCTGGGATGGATCCCGTCCGTGTTGCTGGACACCTCCGATAAATGCGTTACACGCGCTGTTTTTGAAGACTTTAGATGAAATACATCCGGGCTCGTTAGTTTTAGAGGTTGAAGAAGAACAGGGAGTGAAGTTATAGGCGTGATTTCGCGATACGACCGAGCTGTAACGTCGGAAGATGGTTGCTGAATAAATCGAACAAAAAATAAAGAGCTGTTTATTATCGTTTCTTCAACCGGACGAGAACTCTTCTTTGATTTGTCGTGGTCTCACATGCAAGTAAAATTGGATTCTGCCCGACTAACGACGTTATATTCTGCGAGGTTTGGCGAAGTTGAAGCGCCGAAACACGTCGAAGCCAAGCTTCCTTCGGAAAGAAACTACGATAACTTTTTCAAACTTCATAGATGGGATTACTTACACAGATACTTAGGTCGTGGTGAGCTCTTCACAATGTAATATTAAAGTCAGGATAAAGGATAAAGCTGTCGGCGTTGAGCAGTCCCTGAGGGATGCGCCATGCATTCGACTTCATCAAATATTGTTGGAGATGATTGAATGCATATCTGGCCTTTACAATGACTCGCAGTGGCCTACCGATGTATCGAACCAGTGCTGCTATCGTCCCAGACTAGTCTGGTACCAATTTGCCGACCCCGAAGAGATGGAAGGCTTGGTGGGTCATGGACGCAGGGATCGATTCCACTGCGCTACACGCGCCCTTAAGGTGGGAAAGTCTACAAAAAGCCCAATAAGTCGAAGTTTTGGTGGCCGGAACTGACCAATCGAATGAAGACACTGTAATAGTTGAAAGGATCAGAACACGAAACTGTGCTTTATTTACCATACTTGCTAGACTTCTACCCAAATGACAGCAACTTTTCAAGCACTTCGATATGTACTTGAAAGAAATGTTCTTAGGAGATTCATGGATTCCAGAAGGCTAGAACGGAATAAAATTATGCCTCGTTGACGATGATGGAATAAAATTATGCTTCGTTGGTTATGATATGTCGATTCTGATGCTTTACACTTTGATCGATCAACTTTGTTGCCAACAGATGCGGAACATATTGGCGATACCTTACTCTTCGACAGATTGCCTCTTAAGAAACTACATAGCTCGCGTACTATTCGGTTGAGTGAGAAATTTTCTTCTAACATGGCATTTCTACAAGAGTTATGACATCGAATTGATGTGGCCACGTGCCAGCGAATGAGGTACCAATTGCCACAGGTCCGTATTGTCCACTAAAAAGCAGATCATATTCGATGACCGGAAACGACCAACATCCGTCGTGTATAAAAGGGCACCACCGAGTGAGGTTCCCAGAGGATTTTTGGTTTTTCCTATGAATTTCGTTGAGTACTGGTCAAGTCTGTTCTCTCTGGAATTTGGAGATAGCCGTGTTACGGAATTGTGGCGTTTTATAATTAATATACCTTCCAGACTGTACCACTGTTCCCACTTGAAGTAACAGGAAACCTCATTGGGCTGATGCGGGATCGAACCAGTGCTCCTCCTCAGTGGGTTGTTTTAGTACACACGGCTTCTTTACCGCATTCCTTGAATCCACTAGATATCTTGTCCAGCACGGATGTTTTATCAGACGTGGTCGATGAAAACCTATTCTCTTCACTGAATATTTCACGAAGAAGACCCCTTTGTGGACCAGTTCATTTTGCGACGAGGGACCATTGTTACTGAAGAGAGTGTCATTTACTTGAACACTGGAATACACCGCTTAAAAACAACTCTTCGCTACTAAAAGATGATAATGATAGATTATTAAAGAGCCTTTTTCGAAGTTACTCAATGTTCATATTGTGTGCAGCGTTCATCAACATGTTTCAACACAGCTTGCCTTTACATGTATGGATTCTTTCTACTGTTTTAAACGTCCTCAATAGCATTCTTCTTAAAACCTACAATGTATGTGTTATACATTTATACAATATGTGTACTCCATATATAATTAGCACTAATTAATTAGTCTTTACATAAAATGATAAAGGGTAAAGCTTTCGGCGTTGATCAATCCCTGAGGGATGCAAGGTGCACTTGACTTTATTAAGCATCGTTTGCAGGTGATTAAATGCATATCTGGCCTTTACAATGAATGGTGGTGGCCTACCGATGTATCATGCCTGTGCTGCTATCCTCCTAGACAAGTCTGGTACGAATTTGCCGACCTCGGATGGATGGAAGGCTTGGTGGGCCATGGGCGCGGACGTCGATTCCACGTGTGTGTTGCAGGGCGCCTCTGACCACTACGCCGCAGTCTTCACATATAGCTTGCAATTCTTACATATAACCTTCACATCCGGCTTCTGTTTCTAATAAAGCCAATAATTGCAGGCAGGAAATCTTGAGTTTTTACCTAAAATCGGTAAAGTTCATATAGAACGTCATACCGAAGATGTACACTCTTTACGTACGAAGCTAAACAAAGGCTGAAAGAAGGGTCAAGCACGAAGAAGCGGAGATGCGAGTGCAAATTCCGAGTCCTTTTAACGTATGGGCAGAGTTTTTCATCTCGTCGCTTCTGTTCAGAAAGGACTTTCCCTGGTTGTGACTTTCAATTACCCGCGGAGCTAAGGTAGACAATAGCGTCGTGAATTGTGGACAACGTAATAATATAGTTCTTTTCAACATTTCTATTTACTGCCTATTCTTTTTAACGGCAGGGTATGTTGCGAAATATAACTACTATAATGCTGAGATATTTGCAAAACTCCGGACCGCAGGTGTATGCGGTGGGGAACGAACGCGCTATTGTCCTTTCCAGGGAGTAACGCGTTCACAACCGCACCATGCGGGTCCTTCGTTTCGCCTGTCTCTCAGCTACTTCTATCTAGCTCCTCTCAGCTAGTTCTATAGCTCTATGGCAAAAGATCAATAGAACTAGCTGAGAGACAGACGAAACGAAGGACCCGCATGGTGTGGTGGTGAACGCGTTACTCCCTGGAAAGGACAATACCGCGTTCGTTCCCCACCGCAGACACCTGCGGTCCGGAGTTTTGCAAATATCTCAGCGTTATAGATAGCTCTTTTTATCTTTATTTTTCAACACTATTGATTGTACCGCTCCCACTCTGTTGGCAACTTGCTGTCCACTACCTAGCTTTCGGTGAATGAATTGATTGGGATGTCCTGTCCTGTTTTTACCTACAGTTGTCGATAGGATGCGCCCTTCTTCAAAGTAAGTCGTCAGCCAAGAGAGGACTTATGTACCAACTATCGGTGTGCAGCTGCCTTTCTTCATCTGCCAAATCTGATATAGTCTTTATCACTACATTGTATTCCATATCTCCATTTACGGAAGGATAGTTAACAGTAAATACAAAAATTCTTCAGATGTAGCTAAATCTCGAGGTCGGATTGAACTCCAGTCCGCACTTGCACCGGTTATGTGGAATATAGTGGCAGAAGACGGCTCTCCCACTAAGCGCCAAGAGGTAACCATCTGATAAGTATCGGCTATAAATAATTTATAGAAGTCTTTTGGTTTTGTGCACCGAGGAAGGATTTATGGATGCATCCCAAATTCACAGTGCTAGATGATCAACATCTTGTAAGGCATCACATTGCAAAGCCATCCAACAACCATTGGCATCACCAACACTTTCATCTTACAAGGTCCGACTTTCTGTTCAAACTGTTTTCTCAGATTCACCTTCGTTAGGTTCTTCGACAGAGCGACTCTGTCTTCTTCAGAGCCGTTTTCCTTCGCAGTGAGGGAGAGCACCCGTATGTAGTTCCCATGTGATGAATAACAATGATTCATGTTCGATTCATAACAGCATTCGATGAGACTGTCTGAAGAAGGCGAAGTCACTGAATCGTCAGCCATCGACTTTCAAGAACAGGAGGTCCTTCAGACCTCAACATAGGTTATATGAAGTCCTGCCAAACGCTACCAACGGTATGTTCGGATTGTGAACGACAGTAAAATGTAGGAACAAGGACACGTATATCCCTAGATGGATAAAGCAAAGCTTCTTCTATAACTTTGTGACGTTCTCTGACTACTATTCTATCCTCCGAGAATTTATCTTTTAATATCAAGAAACCAGCATTGCCGTTTTAGATCGCGGACGAGTTTTGCGTTCTTTGGAACGACCATAGAACTAGGTACGTCCAACGCGGCAACCAGTCAAAGTCGAGCGTCGGCCGTTCGTTACGTGTTTGGGCTAACGCCGCTAGCCGTCTCGCATTGATTTCATTTCTCATTTCGTCTCATTCCATCGTTTCAAGAGGCTCAATGGGCGTAGAAGTTGATCCTTCAGTTCTTATTTCCTTGCTACTTCGCTGAAAAGCTCTATAGTTTGAAAAGATTTCATTCTGCGATAAAGACATCCACCGAATCCTGCGATGGTCAAGCTGAAGGAAGTGACACGGTGGACTTCTCAGTGGTGTTTCTTTGATAGGAACCATAAGCAGCGAATTCCTGCAGTTTTTCGATCTTTTTTTTCCATGAGAAACACTTGTGCAATCTTTCCGTCAGCTCACAGCTTCGACCAGACCATTCATTCATGGATTTAGCATTATCGAAACCAGTTGACCTCCAGAACGTGATAGTCGCGACACAGTGGATCGAATGAGTCCTATATGACTGTCTTTTTTCCTCCTTTCATTCTTTTCCCCATCTTTTCTATCATTTTATTCTTTTCAGAATTTTGTTTGGTACAGTTTTTGTATCCAATCGATACCTCCCTCATAAAAGGTGTTAGGCCTATCGTGGTCCGGGAACAGCTTCTTTCCACTCATAATAAATAGATGGCCAATCATAATCATTAACACATCCAGAACGATGCGTGTTGATGTCCACGCGTATTATGCAGCAATAATAGTCGTTTTTGCTTTAAACCGATGTGTCTGGGCTAATTTTGTACTTTATCAGTTGCAATAAAAACAAGTAGTTCGGCCGCGTTCTGGAAGACCAGCCCTCCTACCCTTTCTGCGTCAGGAAATTGGTACTGGACGACTTGTCTGGGATCAGCGCACTCCATTCAATCCACAAAAGCTAACGACTAGCTGTGATGGAGACTTTCGAACGCCCTAGCATGACTATCCCAAGATTCCAAAGAAAATCGCCTGAGCCAGCATTGAACCATTTCCATGAAGAAGAGGAAAATCCCCAAGCAGTAGCCGAACCCAAATGCTAAGCTGGAAGATCCTTGTTCATGATAAACGCGAGGAAGCAAATCAAACGCAAATGCTGGGATCTGCACAACTTGGGATGTCGGGTCTTCTAAAAAAATATTTTTGTTCTCCGGATCTCAGAAAACAGGTTTTTTTCGTGAATGCTAGTATTTCGAATGCAAATGAACAGAGGAGGGATCTATCTATCAAAGCAATTCCGAAATGCATCGTTTATATAACGGCGCGTGTGGCGTAGTGCCAAGAGGCGCCCTGCAACACACGCAGAATCGGTCTCCGTGCCCATGGCTCACCAAGCCGTCCATTCCTCCGGGGTCGGAAAATTGCTACCAGACTTGTCTGGGAGAGTAGCAGCACTGGCTCGATGGATCGGTAGGCCACTGCGGGTCATTGTAAAGACCAGATATGCACTCAATCATCTCCAAACGATGCTTAATTAAGTCGAATGCATGACGCATCTCTTAGGGACTGATCAACGTCGGGAGCTTTATCCTTTTTTTATTTTATCGTTCACATTGGCTCCCTCTGTTCTTGCGTTGGAAGCTTTAAAATTTCAAATTACGTTTTCGTTTTTAAAGAATTTTTCGTTATGAACGTGTTTAAGACTCAAGTAACATTTCACATGAACTAAATAGATGGTTAAGGTGGTACGTAGAGGCGTCCTGCTGTAAAGGTTTCGAGCTCCTAAAATGCTCCAGTAGTCAAAAAAATTATTGTCAGTTGTCAAAAAAAAACCAGCTTCGGGTGTTATGCGTTAATCTCTCGCTTTTCTTTTTGGCGTCGTATAAATCATACATTCCTCCCATTTCCCAAAACTTTTGTATTTTTCGGGCTGGAGAGGGAATCTGCATTCTTATCACTCAGATTCTAAGGTGATAGAGAAGAATCAGTTCAAAAGTGGAGCACATCGATCACGTGTCCCCACATTGGGACAGATCGTCGTATATGCGTTGTCATAATGAATTTTTTCGATTTCGTCCTACTTTTTCCTTCTTTCTTAACCGGTTTTATTTGTATTAGGTATCATGTATTCACTCCGTTTTCAACCAGAAGAAGGTTAAGAACACCGATTTTGGTAAAACATCTGTCATCACCTGCATTACTTGTCGCCCGTTGACCTTTGGGTGACTCAAGCAGGCGCCGATAAATCTTGCCTAGGAACTCTTTGAGCACCATATCTTTCTTTTACGATTTTCGTGAAGAACTCTTACCATCGGATCGGTGGATCTTCCTGCGTACGTTTGAAACCTCCAGCAATCCAGTCATTAACGGCTTATGCCTATGGGTTGTTCATACGCATTGCTTGTCCGGCCTACCTTATCTTCGACCGTTTGGCATACAGAACGGCATCTTAGATTTCTGATAGTTGACGCAGGTCGGAGCTTTGGATCCCTTCCCTTACTTGTGTGAAACGGGATACTCCTTGCATCGTCCTGTCGACAGCGCATTCAATAACGCTGTGTAATCTTCCATCCTGCGTATGCATTGACCAGCTTTCTGACGTGTACGTCAAGGCAGTTCTTTGTTCTATTCGCTACATCCTCGATGCTCATGAAAGCTTCATAAGGTGCTCGTTCCTTCCTGCTCAACTCTGGAGCTAAGTCGCTCATCATTTTAATTTCCTAACCTAGATAGAAGTTAACTGGAGCATTCGGACATATTCATCCCATTGTCCGTGAATAGGGTATACGTAACCAATCCGTTCCTCATGAACATCGTTTTTGTGAGATTTAGCCGAAGACCAATCTTTCCATAAACTTTATCAAAGTCGGCAAGCATAGGTTCCGCTTGGCTAATGTTTCGTGTTATAAGAATGATGTCATCAGAAAAACGGAGATGATGTAATTGCGGAACATTGATTTTCACTTCCGTGTTGTGCCATTCCAATGTTCGCATGACGTTTTCGATGGTGGCGGTAAATAATTTTGGCGAGATGCTGTCGCCTTGCCTAACCCGTCTTGTGACGTCGATGTTAATATCGTTGCAGAATAGTGATATCTTGGTTGCGAAATTTTTGTATAGCACACGAAGAATCTTTATGTACTGAATAGGGACTCCTTGATTGTCAAGGGCTTCCAAGACTGCTTCAATCTCAATTGAATCAAAGATCTTCTGTAAATCGATGAAAGTGAGACAGAGCGGTCTTTTGTACTCTCGCGATACTTCAGTGAGTCTTATTATCGTGTGGATGTGGTCCATCGTACTGAATCCTTTTCGAAATCATGCTTACTCACATGGCTGTCCTTCGTCGAGTGTTCTGTCAATCATGTTTAGGATGACTCGAGTGAAAAGTTTGTAGACGACAGACAGTAAGCAGATTGGGCGATAGTTGCCGATATCGTGTAGGTCACCCTTCTTGAAGAATAACACGGTCTTGCTGGTCTTCCACTGAGTAGGGTCCTTGCATTCAGTCAGGTAACGTATAAAGAGCCTAGACAGTGTGTTTGTGACGATTGGCAGGAAGTTCGTCAGGTGTTCAGGTCCTATCTTTTCCAGTCCTGGTATTGTTCGATTCTTCACCCACGATGTAGCATGTCGGATTTCGGAAGGGAGAACCGGTGGTACAATATATCCATCATCTTTTATTTCATTCGACGGAAGGTGGGCGTGGGTATCGAAGAGAGCTGAGTAGTATTCGTGAATGATTTTCTCCATTGCCTTTCCGAAAGCTGTAACTGTTCTTTCTAGGCGTCGAATTACAATCAGCTTGGTTTTGTAATTGGCGAAGTCTCGGTGGGCTTTGTGAATGTTTTTCTCAGCTCTGCAGCTTCGATCACAGCTGCGGCTCTTCACTCTTTAATTCCTTCTTTTATCGCTTGTCTGCCTTTTTTTGAATGTTCAGACGTGAGTTGGCGGTTGCCTGTGGTTCGTGCAATTCCACACTGGCGTATCAGGTTCTTTTACTCGAGTGTTCCTGGAGACAGACGTCTCTTGTCAAACTCTCAGCTTTCATAGCGCTAACGTGATGTTGAATGATCAGGTCATTTTCTTCGCCAATGTTTTCTGTAACGGTATCTTCCTAACAGCCGACTAATGAATTGAATAAGTCCCAGCGTCTCAGTTTACGGTGGTTCTGGGACTTCGATTTTTGAATTTAGCGGCTTTTTCTCCTTTCCGCGAGAAATAGAATCTTGCACGAAGGAGAAGGTGGTCTGATCTCGTGTAGAATTTTGGGACAACAGCGATATCGGTTAGGCAAAACCTTCTATTTACTATGATGTGGTCTATTTCGTTATGGTACTCTCCATAGGGAGACTCCCGCGTCCAGCGTTGAGGGTGGGGCTTCTCGAATTGCGAGTTACCATGGATGGTCTTGGTCGCCATGATAAACTCAGAGAGCCGCTCACCCTGTTCGTTCCATTCTAATTCGTGGGTCCCAATGTGACGTTCTTCAGACGTTCTTCTTGGTCCAATCTCGGCGTTGAAATCTCCAGTGATGATCTTGAAGAATATATGGTCTTCTCTGTAGAACTCCTCCAAGTCCACATAGAACGCTTCGACTTCTTCTTCGTCATAGTTTGATGTCGGTGCCTAGGTGACGAAGATCGTCAGAACCAGTATTAACTGACATCTCTTCATTGGTAGACGTGCGATTCACGTTGTTAGTTGTTCGAATGAATAAATGTTCATGATGAAACTCTTATTGACGAGAACGTCGACGCCGCAAACTCCTCTACTGTCGCATGTTCCGAGGAACAGTTCTTCTCCGGTGTCATGGATGGCGTTGAAAAGCTGGCGTCATCTCGTCTCGGCCAAGCCGATAACATCGTAGCTTATCCTTCTTGTTTGCATGAGCAACTCTTCTATCGAGAACTCGGATGCAAGTGTGCGTGCATTGTAGGTACACATTGTCGATACCTTAGTTTTTTGGAATCCAGGCAGCTTCCATTGGACCTGAGATTTTAGCAGCCTCTCCGTACTCGTCCTACTCAACGGTGTCGAATTGGGCCTCTTTTGAGGTCAGGTGAATGAGACCCCACTTATTTTATGGTTCAGCGTTTGATACCCATATATAGTTTACTGGGCTCTTAACGTGGAGCTGGGTATTCTCTCATGGAGAGCTTGTTATCCTCCCAGACTAGACGAGAAGCTTATTTATTGGAGGCTTTTTCTAATACTCGCATAAACTTCCTTATCACTGATTTTGGGCTTTTGGCCTAATTATCTGGTAGAATACAATACGCAGAAACGAGAACATACCCACACACGCATGCATGGATATGTCTTCGTAAACACCGAAGATATGTGACAAATCGGCGCTATACTTGCTGACTATGTAACGAAGCCTTCCATCAGTGCAGACTTGTTATTTATCCACAATCGAGGGTTGGTCGTGGTGAAGATCTCGATGCTCTACGAGAGCTATTCCGGTATTACTGATGTCATGAGTTTAAGAAGCACTCAACGATATTCGTGAAGAAGACAAACTGTTCAGCCGAAGTATCGCGGAAACTCAAAGATATTCTTAGACGAATACTGCAAGAGAAGAAACAAAACGGGAGAAGTGCTGCGAATGTACAATATGTGAAGTGACGCGATAAAAATAAGTAAGTATTAGGACAAGGACCTCCCATCCGTTGGTTGCTTCATGCAATCGGTGATGTTTTCATTACGTCAACAATCTCAGCAAGGTACAACGACAGAGAACAAAAAGGAAAGGCTGTTCGACTAATTGATCATTCGCTAACAGTTGTTTGACTACTTGTAGAGTTCGCTACAGAACCACTGTTCTTCTCCACAAGCAGACCAAGACCGTGAATTTTGTGTCAATCTTCAGCTTCCTTTTAACCACCACCAAGTTCGGTTTTGCTGTTAGCTGTATCGTGTGCAAAAATATATGTGAAAGCGTTCTGGCTTCTTTATTGAGTGGACAGGTAGGCCCTCTTTTTCTGTTTATCATCTTTTGCGCATCTTCCCTTTTTCGTTCTGAAGTTAGGCTTCAACTCTCTAGTACGGTAACCTAGTCCTCATAAACGGCTTTTCGGCTCCGGAGAATAAGTTACCTATGCGATTAGCATCAGAGAAAATCCAGACAGGAATTAGTTTCTCTGTGTCCGAAGCCGGAATTATTTTCAATTTCTCCCGAATTTTCATCCATCATGGTACACCTTTCGAGCGCAGTAATAAATTACGAACGCAACATTGTGATAGTTCTCTTTTCAAGTGACATATTTCAAGAAGGTTAGACCATTTATTATTATTGCACATAAACCACAGAGCTGTTCTTGAGGATATAAAGCTCTCGGCGTTGATCAATCCCTGAAGGTGCTCCATGCATTCGACTTCATTAAGTATCGTTAGAGGTGATTGAATGCATATCTGGCCTTTACAATGACTCGTGGTGGTGTACCGATGTATCGAGCCAGTGCTGTTACCCTCCCAGAGAAGTCTGGTACCAATATGCCGACCCCGGAGGGATGGAAGGCTTGGTGGGCCATAGGTGCAGGGATTGTGGATGAGGATACATATATATGTATACAGATACATACATATATAAGTATATAAAAGGTCTTCTAAACGTTAATGTCTAATTTCACCTTGTATTTTTAAAGTGAGGTATCCCATCTATTTTTAAAGTGGGACCTTGGCTTGGTTTCGGAAGAATTTCTCGCACGAGATGTTATGGAGATTCTTGGAGAATTCGCTATGTGAGAGGCTCTTTCGTCGATTAGTTGGACGTGCTTTTCCGTCGTAATCATTTCACTCGGATTCAGGAAGATGTGATGGATAAAACCAGCTGTAAACTACCAAACGGTCAACATTGGTTTTGGAAGCGGCTATAAAGCGTTCACGCGTTCTAAGCACTGAGCGGATCGTAGGCGGTTGTCTTGAAGGATCTCCTTTTCGTCGCACATTAGAATACGGCCGAGAAACGAGTGGTTCTGGTTGCATAGAAAAGGCGCCGACGATACCCGAAAACGGTAATCGTTCAATTGGCGCGATATCCATTTGTCGAGTCTTCTTGGCTTTCGAACTTGTCTTAATTTCTAAAACAGTTTACATGCTTACACCGAGTTCTACAAGTTCTGAAATAGTTGTGCGTACACTTGCTTGCAGTGGAACTCTCAATTCGGCGTCGTAAATAGCAGAATGACGTCCGCCACCTATCTCATCTTGATGGTGAAATTCGTCAGAACGAAATTTTCCAAACCAACATTGCACTGTGCATTCTTTAACTCTTTGTTGATCTCCAATCTCCTTAATATTCCGAGCCCTTTGCACTGCTTGCGACCGAATTTGAGCCCGCAAAATTGATATGTCCAAATTTTTGCTTTGATATCCGAAATTCTAACCTTTAAACTTTATTAACAACCCAATTTATATTTTAATTAATACGTAGCGGAAGTGCATGAGATGAGCTTTGTAATGATATGTAGTAGTGCTGCATTGCACATATATATTTATGCGCAAAGGGCGCGTGTGCAGTAGTGGGAGGCACCCTGCAATACGTACGGCATCGAACCTCGCGCCCCTGTCCCACCAATCCTTCTGGAGTAGGCAGAGTGGTACCACACTTATCTGGGAGGATAGCAGCGCTGGCTCGATACATCGGTGGGCCACCGCGAGTCACTGTAAAGACCAGATTTACATTTAGTCGCCTCCAACGATGCTTAAATTAAGTCGATTGTATGGCGCATCCCTCGGAGATTGATCAATGCTGGGAGCTTTATCCTTTATTCTTTCATTCATACGAAGTTGTACGTTAGCACATATACATGTATATATATATATATATATATATATATACGTGTGCATATGTGCGTATATATTTAAGTCGTTATACTATACTAAGTATACTTAATAAGTCGTTCCTTTATGTTTGAAACTATTTGGGATTGACAATTGTGCAAACGTTAAGCCAAAATTTTAAGCTTTCAGAACTTCTATTGCACGAAAGGCGCCATAAACTTCAGCAAGACATTGAAGGACACCAACGATGCTGTTTTAGGGATTACTGACTGTTCAATTGTTCCGGTTCTTTAAATGTGAGCTTATACGGAGAAAGACGAAATAAGTTTTCATTCGTAAAGGTCTAAGTTTCGTAAAGGTGGTTCTTTGCAAACTTTAGAAGAATAGAATTTTTTCGTTATGCAATAATAGAACTTGTGTATTCTAGACAGAGATCACTGGATTCCAGTGGTCTTTATTTCCTTTTATTTATTATCTTTATTGTTCCTTATGTCATGGTGGGTAATATGCATTCATTTCGGGGAAACTTGCCGATATGATTCATTTCGGCTGCTCATTTTTCATAACCGTAAACGATCCAACATTGATGCTGTGACAACTTTCGCAGGGAAAGACTGTATTTAGTGCTTAGAAATATGCGTAAACTTTTTTTCGGCTGGGCTCACTGATCTATAATTTAACCGGTAATTGACTGTTATTTTAATTCCAAATCCTATGATAAATATTGGCTATCGCATGAAATACTTGGATACTTGGGCGACCTGTCCTCATTGGTTGTGCGGACCCCAACATAATCTCCATTTTTCGGAGTTTCACTGGTTTAACCATTGTAGTTCTCTAGAGTGCCAAGGTAAGCCTACTCTAAGCCTTTCTCAGGTCTTCACCACCCCAGGCAGCCACTGCCGTTGTGGATTAGAGGGATATTTGCCAGCATGCAACTAGTTCCATACCAAGACAGTGCTGGATCTTTGTATTGAGTTACTCTTAACTGGGTTTCCTAATGGAAACGCCGGACTCAGCTTGGAAGACCTTGCCGCGGTTAAGAATCACCCCGCTATACATCACAGCCCGACACCCAGAAACACCTCCCAGCCACGATGTGGTGGTAAACCGTTGAGGGCTCGCATGCAATAGGAGAAACCAGTAATAGACTCAACGTAGATTACGGAACACTTCTAAACGCTGACAACAATTTGGTTGGATGATAGTAACACATAGCATGTAGTATCACACATACTATCCATCCTCTGTATCGATAGAGCGAAGTCTCTACCACAATTTTCTCTTACGTATTTTCAACCTCTTAAGTCATCTAGGTATCGAAAAATTTTGATGCGTTCTGTAATAATGAGCAAGTACGCAACGGCGTGAAATTATACGTCCTCTAAGCTCCCGTCGTAGAAAATTAATCCTCTACGAGGAGATTTATAAAGTCCATTGTGAGCTAATATATCCTGGTAGGACATTGAAAGTGGCCACTGTTCCGGATGACATGTATTGAAATCAATGCGAATAGATTGTTTTGTATTGAGCACAGCGATGCGTATTATCCGTAGTGAATGGGTTTCAATTGTTTGTATAGGTTTAATCATTTACTAAAAGCATGACTTTCGCTTCGGCGCAACCAATTACTTTTTTTAGTGAGAAAAAGATGTTATAGTAATCTCCTATTTAAAACCGAGTGATAGCATTTTTCACATGTTTTTCTACTCGGTGAAAGTTTCACTTCGTTGCCTAACAGTTGTGTTTTGTCCCGAATCGTCTACGTTCCTTTCACAGGAAGTTTGAAGTTGCTCGTTATTTACGCTGGCATGCATACCAAAAAAGTACTTCGTGTACTCATTTGTTGACTTATTTCTTGTCCATTCAGTGGAAGAAGCCATTCTTGCAATGATAAGGTTATTATCATATCACCAATTGTTTAATATCTTCTCGAAAATGTATCCATTCAAAGTTTTCAATGACATGGCTTCAGTTTCCCAGTCGAATCCATTTCGAGGAAATTTATTCATTCATTAATTTCAATAATTGGATGGCCCGTCCTCACTACTTGTGCGGACCCAGCACATTCTTCATTTTTCGGAGTTTTGCAGGTTTAGCCATTGTGGTTCCCTACAGTCCCGAGGTCAGCCTGGCTAAGGTCTGCCCAAGGTTTTCACCACCATGGACAGTCGCAGCCCTTCTGAATCAGAGGGAGATTTGCCACCATGCGACTAGTTTGATAACAGAACGATGGCGGATCCTAGTATTGAAATGCCAGATTCCTTCTCGGCTTGTGAAACCCTAACGATGGGGTGAATCCTCAAGCTGTACATCGCAGTCCGACACCCAGGAACACCTCCTAGCTACGATGAGGCGGTAAACCGTTTGTAGGATTCATTCATTAATAAGTAACTGAACAAAACATCAATAAACTAACATTTCAGGTATATCCGGAAGATGTTCGACTTTATTATTTTTATTATTATATTATTATTTACCCTTCCAGGCTCTGAAGAAGGCGATACTGCCGAAACGTCAGCTAGCGTTGTATTGTATTGTGTTTTTATGGAAGTAAATGTATGCTGTTTAAAAACCTCGCGATTGCTGAACAAGAAAACGACACATTCATATTCCAATGCCGAGGTTAAGAGAAAGTCGATCTTGGGAACTTTTATTATTTTTATTTAATGTAGCTTATTACAATTATTGATTTCTCCCAACAGGTAAAGATAAGAGTCCGTGGCGTTTACTAGCTTTATTATGATGTGCGGCCTTATCTGTGTGCCTTCCACCAAAATTTCTTTACAAGCCATTATTTGGTTTTCCAAACTTGATTCAACACTTTTTTTCTTATTGTTGTGGTATTTTCCCAACGCAGGAACGATGTGTGGGTTTGGTTTGACGTTTGTACAGTTAGCGAATTTCGGTCGGCTTGCACTCTTCTTTCGAAATCGAAAAGTACATCTTAATAGTACAGAGTTGCAAACAGAATTAGTCTAATAATTCTTCCGCTATTTACTTAATTACTTTCTTAGATGACTTCACATGTCGTACGGTTTTCAGCACTTTTTTCATCCTTTTATTTTTTTGCAGTTGCCATATACAGAGATGGTCGTATTCGTATTTCGCTTGGGCTGCAACTTGTAACTCTGCCATCTTCTACCATCAGCATATTGAATGATCATAGAGCGTGGTTTTCTGTGGAAACTTGCCATAGACGGCCTAGGGCGTTCTCAAGTTAGTGGCAGTTGTTGGTTTTTGTGAACTGGAGGGAAATTTGTTGCTTTTAAGCTCGGATTCTTCTAACATGAAAGTGATTTGTGGGTTGGCAGCGTTTAATCGACTGATCGCACTCGGTCGATAGAAAAAGCCGAATTGTTGGTCATCGTTACGGCCACGTAGATTTTTAGCAAGTACAGTACACTATTTTCTATACTCGTTTTGTTTGCGCTATCTAAAGTGCATAATATCACAGTCTATGGAGCGAATTGTAGCCAATTTCGGACTGGGGTGTCCGTAATTGTGCGTTCAGGGCAAAGTCTGCTATACGTTTTATCGTGTTCTTCAACTGAGTGGCGTGATCGTCCTTCACTCGTGCTCTAAGCTGACAACTTTGGATTAACTAGAGTGTTCGATGATTCCTAAGATGAGTTTGTCCTAGAGACAGTCATGTGGTTGAATTGTGTGAGACCTTTATAACTGCCCACTGCGAAAGGTATTTTTTCATTTTGAAAAGTATTTAGTACGACATACGATAATGTTTAACGCAGAAGTGACTGCATGCCTTGATATCAATGCATAGCCATTCCGAGCATTTATTTCGTCGTTTTTACTTGGTGTACTTTTTGTCTTCTATCGACGTTTTCTTCAAGACAGATGTTGTGCCAGACATGCTCTTTTATTTACACTTTATAAGTTAAAAAAGGCTGTTTCGGACATTTTTTTCAGCACACTAAGTGTAGCAAGGAATTTTACATGCTCCTACGCTGTTGCCACATAAACATGGTCTTCGTCTGCACTAGTTTTAATTTGGGAGTTCTTATTTCCAACAGATGACGACTTTTCTTGCCGAACTCAGGCATTTCCAGAGAAATGTTCCATTATCAGTAACTTACTATGTGCTTGATAAGCAGACAAGAGGTTGCTACTCCAGTATTTATTTCACTATAGCTAGCGTTTCTGTGGATTTCGCTTTCTTTAGAGCCATGCAAGGTTAACTTGATGTGCAGTCTAGTCAACCAAATACTTTCGCAACCCCAGCAGAAAGCCTAAAACATAGATTCTATTCGCATTATAAACAGCTTCTTTTTAAAACTTACCGTTTCGTTCTTCACAAGGCTTCCAGTAATTGGTGGAGGCCAGCCGTACAGAGTCTTACATGGCTGGGGACTGTGCCTGGCTCAGGTCAAAAAATCAGCTTGAGGTGTGGCGGGAGGTAACGCCTGGTCACAGGGCACTTCATCTTGTAGTTCATCTTTGGATTTTGAGAATTAATTCGGACGCTTCAGAAGTTTTTACGCACTAATGTTCTGAATTCCTATGCCAGGATAGCGACTTTTACTTCTAGATCTTCTCCGTTATGCCTTCGTTTCCTCTGCGTGTTTGGTGGAATGTTTGTTTGCTTTAAGTTTACCGATTGGATGTTTTTTTCCATACAGAAGCGGAGTGGTCTTACCGTTTGGACAACATACTCATCTTCACACGTTTTACAAAAGATTTGGGACTATTTCTTCCTGAAGGGTACGAACGTATCCAACACTTGAGCGACCGTATCGATGCAGCTTAGTACGAAATGTGTCGATCAAAATGACTGAAACTACGAAGTTGCCTTTAAGAAGAAGGAGAGCTGTGGCAGTTGCAGGACTATTTTCACTTTTCTCTCTTCGTTGCACTGATGTAGACAATAAATGTTTTTTTTACTAACCATGATCTTAATTTATGCGACTTTAACAGGTGCATTTAATCAAATCTTAAAAACGGCACCCAGTAACCAAACTAGTTGAAGGCTGCGATAATGGTACTTGACGAGAAAAATTGTGAAATCGTGGGTCAAGATATCTTCGGGAAATACGGGATGAATTGGTTTGTTATTCGAATAGTCCTGTTTGATTGGAGTGGACGGATGGAATCGGTTGTGCTCATGAATTCCATAGCATCTGGTCTGGTCACTTCTTGTGGTGAAATATTGGTCTGGTTGTTGATTTCCTTGTTTAAGCCACTGTTGAAAGTTTTTGAAAAATGAAATACGATCTTCATATCCACTGGACAACTTACACGAACAAAAGCTGAATTTTAAAGAAGCTATTTATTATGCTAATGAAAGTTCACGTATCAGGTTTTGTTTGCTGAGGTTACGAAAATGTTCGTCTGAGTAGAGTGCATGTCAGTTTGACCTTTCCATGCTCTGAAGAGGGTAAAACCTCCGAAGCGTCAGTTATTCTGAATGAAGAAATACTATGATAACAACCTCGTGTTTGCTTGTCAAGAAAACAGTGAGGTATCGCATTTGTTCCAGGTCTCAGTAGTACCCTTATGGAAAAGTAACTCCTTTTTGTAGAAGTCTGAATTCATTTCATGTTACGCTATTTCTTGTAAGGGGCAGTGAGACTCATTAGTTATGATTAATGTTGGTCTCATCTCTAATACTAGTTCCTTTCACAAAGCCGCTTTTCTGCGGGTTAGAAAGCTCTCTTAACACTATTAGTATGACATACAAGATATAGTTTTTGACGTTCTTTTGGAACATTTTGAGCATTTATTTTATTTGATCCGTCTTCACGTCCTCTGTGCGGATCCCAGTACCTCTCACATTCGATTCTTTACCTCGCATCCATTGTCCACGAAGATCTTCCAACTTTTACGTGTGGCTTCGATTGCTGCTTGAGGACCTCAATTTCATCTTTAGTGTTGTAGAATGCTGTTCAAGCAATTCCTCCTGGAGTCGTAAGATAGCCGTGCTGGAGCATTCCCAACTGGATTGCAGAGAGTGATTTTTTTCCCAGAGAAGTCTGGTACCAATTTTTCGACCCCGGAGGGATGAGAGGCTTGGTTGACCCGGAGCGGAATCGAACTACCACCATGTTTGTGATGGCGGACATCACTGCTACTGTGCTATCCGCTTCTCTTTGAGGTTTAGATGTTTAAAATATCCTGTACTTTCTAACATTCGAGTATCAATATGTCGGTTTCAAAACCATAGCAGTAATCTATTATTGCGAAGTAATTTCTTACCACTGCCATTGGTAGTTCAACTGCGTCCTCCAGTATTTTAAAGGTCTAATCTATGAACTGCCTCAACTTGTTTTCAGCGAGTTCCTTCTTGATAACACACTAGTGATATGTTTACCACCTAAGGTTCCGTTTTTTTTCGTTTTTATTTTCTCTCTTTCTAAAGTGAAGTGTTCGAACTGTGACTCTCAATCATAATGCTGTTTTTTTCTCCAAGTTTTCCTTTTTCACCATTTTTCTTACATTAGGGGGAAATTCGAACCAACTACTATCTCTGTACTAAATATTACTAGGTAGACAGTTTTCTAAAACCTTGATAATGGAATTAATAGAATACGATACAACTGAAACAAAACATTTTGTGTCTGCTTAGTATAAAGCAGCTGTACTTATAGTTGCAAATGCTTTATATATCATGCACCAGGGGATTCTAGTCATCCACATCTTTACACTCCTAGTAGACCACCACCATAGACGGCGATCATGAGACAAAAAAGCGAGTGGAACATGTGCTGGCTTTCGGTTTACTCGTGATGATAGGTCTTTAAAGTATCCAGTCAGTCAATTAAGTAAGTGGGTAGTAACTAAAAAGTGAGTAAAAAAAGAATAGGCAGTAATGAATAAGTCAAAATTGTTCCCAGGATCGACTTTCTCTTAACCTCGGCATTGGAATATGAATGTGTCGTTTTCTTGTTCAGCAATCGCGAGGTTTTTAAACAGCATACACTTACTTCCATAAAAACACAATACAATACAACGCTAGCTGACGTTTCGGCAGTATCGCCTTCTTCAGAGCCTGGAAGGGTATGCTGATATACAATCTACTAGGCCAAACGCTTCAATAACACTTACACAAAGACGAAAAACTCTTTGGTGATTATGTAATTACCAAAGAGTTTTTCGTCTTTTTGTAAGTGTTATTGAAGCGTAGATTGTATATCAGTGTACCCTTCCAGGCTCTGAAGAAGGCGATACTGCCGAAACGTCAGCTATCGTTGTATTGTATTGTGTTTTTCTATGGAAGTAAATGTATGCTGTTAGAATTGTGATTATAACTGCAGCCTCAGCTTAACTTGGTTCGTTGCCGATTTAGGCTTCCCAGATCAATCCCGTTGACAGGTCATTGCTGATGGCAAAAGATCGATAGAACTAGCTGAGAGACAAACGAAACGAAGGACTCGAATGGTGTGGTGGTGAAAGCGTTTTTCTCCGGAAAGGACAATAGCGTGTTCGTTCCCCATTGCAGACACCTGGGGTCTGGAGTTTGGAAATATCTCAGCATCATTGAAAGTTATGTTTCACAATATACCCTTCCGTTAAAAAAAGAATAGGCGGTAAATAATAAGTTGAAATAAGCGAGTAGTATCCACAACGTCTACTTAAAGAAATAGTGTCCACATCATTTACGGGGCAACATGGTGAGCTTCTGGTTGGCAGATAATGGGATAAAATGGACCGAAAGTAAATCGCTGATGCTGATGTCAGTTGAGTAGGAGAAAAAGTTCACGTATATTCTGCATTGGCTTGGTCTGCACCTTCTGAGTACACATGGTCATATTCCTCCACATAAAAGTGCATTTACCTATGCGTACATGCATTGCATCCTTCACTTCGACCCGACCAAAAATCTGTAGTCAACTGAAACAGAATCATATAAATGAGACGGCTCATGGTGGACTTCAAAAAGCCCCATTTCTACTCTCTAGAGACCGATTATTGAAGGTATACATAGCTCCAATGGCAAAACCTGGTGAGCTCCGCTTTAAGTGAAATTTCACCAAAAACAAGCACCTTATTCGGAAAGTGTGATGCTGCTGAAAGGAGCTGTGCACACGGGCGTGTAACCTTAGTGAATGAGGTTCCCGCTCAATTCAGCAGTGATCACCATCACTTATCAGAATAGCGTCAAAATCAAGAGTATTTAAATAACCCAAAGTGTCATCTGACGATGCTAAGTAGAGAGTGTGCCTAGAATGCAAAGGGGAAGTGGTGTTACGTGACTCTAGTTGTCAATCACCAGAGAGAAGGTGATATTGATAATGACCCTAGTCTTAACTCTTTTATTTACTGCCTTTTTCTTCTTAATGGCAGGGTATGTTGTGAAATATAACTCGTATGAAGTGCTGAGATATTTGCAAAACTCCGGACCACAGGTGTATGCAGTGGGGAACGAACACGCGCTGTTGTCCTTACCGGGGAGCAGCGCACTTCACCACTACACCATTCGTATCCGGTGCAAATATCTCAGCACTTCATACGAATGACCCTAGTTTCCTTCTTTTCATTGTAGCTCTTATTATGTAATAGGCTTAGCAACCTTTTATGTTTCATTTAGCCTAGAAAATGAGGAACCTCTTCGTTCTAATTCGTTTTCCTTTTCCTTCTCTTTATCTTACTTTCTTTCCTTCATCAGTTCCTCTTCTCACCATTCGAAACTGTTTTTTTTTCAACAAATGGATGAGTCGAGTTTCTATGTAACATTTGCTGATATACAAGTTCTTTCACTCACACAATATTCACATCACACTTCACGTCTTGATGTTTTGTGTGTTGTTTATCGATGTGGCCAGAAATGTACCTCCTCTGAGAGCTGTAGAAACCACCCATAGGTGTTATGCTGTCCAGAAACATTTGAAATAAGGTGCTTCATATAAAAAAATGAGGTGTTCTTTGAGCAAGCAAGTTAAGATGTCAACCCAAGTTTCGGCTGGGGAGCGATAGGCCGACCATTGGGTCAGAAGTGTGGGCTCGGATTTTTGTATCTTTCACCTGATCTGTGGTTTCTCCTTCTACGTAATTCCTTCTGTATATGTCGTCCTAGGAATACGTAAGATGTGGTCACCATAACCATATAATCCATTTCTTTTCCATCACTAATGCCTTTCATTATCCATCATCGCTAGCAAAAGCATTTCTGTGACGAATTCCTAGGATATGTCGTTCGTCGTGCTTCCTTTTTTTTGCGCTAAAGGGTCCATAGATGCGTTGCTACTAGTTTCAGGATAGGAATTTTATTGTCCATAGTTAGCAATAATAACATTATATTGTTGCCAGGATTTGTGTTACCTTTTACAGTTTACGTGCTACGATGACGGGCACATGGGCAGATAAGGGTCATGTGAATGAGCTGGGATGAGTGGGATCATGTGTGTGGGTGTATGTGTGTATATACGTATGTGATATGAATGTAGGTCTATATGTGTACAAGTGTGTGTTAGGGAGTGTATGCGCACATTGCTAACACCAACGAGTCGCTCCGTCACCTTATGCTTCCAGAGAACGTTTCCATTTAAACGTCACGAAAATCCTTATCAGATGTCACACGTGATTACGGCATTTTGGCTGTGGACTTGATTGGTCGTAAACGTCGCTATTTCATGTGTGTGTGCTGAGACCTATCATGGACCTTATCAAACGGTTGATATGGTCGTTTCTGGAGACGATAGCCTCCTCTAATATGTCATCAAAGTTCTGAATAATCGTCAAGCTGAAAAAAGTTGTATACCAGCTCAAGTGGTGACGATATTATGACACAGTGCCTATAACAGGCACGATCTTTAGCGAAAGGAACTACTGCATAGATTAGGCTCCAACGAGAAAAAGGATCCTTCTTGGTATATTTCATCTTCCATAGGTTGTGAGACAGTGTCGAAATTTTCCTTGAAAGTTTTCCCTCATATAGTTTATCTTCTTGTTTGCATGTTCCGTTTTTCTTTACTGCCGATAAAAAATACGCTGAAAGTGAGTTTCTTGACAACCGTGACAGATCTGAATTGACATAGGCTATGTGTTCGCAGTTATCAGAATTCTCTATAAAAGTGTCTCCGGTCTCCGTGTTGGGACCATGTGTTGGGTAGTTAATGTGATTGGGTTGTAGATTGAAGTTGTATCTCAATAAGATTATAACCCCTTGGAAAACTAACACATATTGCTGAGGAACACTAATTATAACTCAATAAAGTGCATCTCCAAATTAAAAATGAATCTAGGGCGTGTGTAGCGCAGTGATTAAACGCACCCTGAAATACACATGGGATAGACCCCGGGGTCCCGGGTTCACCAATCCCTCGCCTTCCATCCCTCCCAGGTTGGCAAATTGGTACCGGACTCTTTCGGTAGGATAGCAACACTGATTCCATGTATCAACAGGCCGCCGCGAGTCATTGTGTAGGCTAGATATGCATTCAACCGCTTCTGACGATGCTCCCAAATCGAATGCATGGCGCACCACTCAAAGTTGACCAAAGCCGGGAGCTTTAATTTGAAGTGTAGCTAATTATTCGAAAATATAATCCGGGTTATGATAAGTGATACTATGCTGGTTGAATTTTTCATTTAGTCTGAGGTCACCGCTCACAGCTGCTGGTGGTCGGTTCCTTAGGCGGTGCTATTTCTACTGACAGTATAAGAAAATTAACTTCAAGGGAACGGTATTCACTATAAGGCGTACGTTTTTATGAAACAAACTGTTTGAAATCTACCGCACTCGTATTGTTCCATATTTTTCCAACAAAACTAGCATTCAAAATGCAACGAAGACATTGCTAACATTCAAGGTGTGTACAAATCTCAGTTGCTAAACATGTAGAGTACTGCAAAGGCTAATTGATTTATTGATTTGATATATGGATCCCTTAACCACTCTTCTCACTCTTTTGAACTATCTCAGTTTGCTTCATCTCTGTTCCAGACAGAAATGGAAGCGATTTATTTTCAGACCTATGCAAAGAGTGTTGTTTTGTGCTTCTGTGTCGGCGCTACTTCGACTCGAATACTTACTCGCAACTGCTGTTCTAAACGCTTTAAAACCTGACTGGTCACAGAGCAAGGTGAGGAACAACTTCAGAGAACTTCATCAATGTCTTTAGATGTGTACTCTTGCAATTTATTCTATATATTTCTCGCAGATTGGTTGTCATGAATTCATTTCGACTCATTGCATGCGGCTGTAGATTAGACATCGATTAGACGCGATATCAACACGAGATTAGACATGCAAATCTAACTGGTAGCACATATCGACCGAACTGTATTGGGCACAATGCATCTGATTCGATCAAACTTTATCAGTTGGAACGAATTCTATTGGGGTCTATGTGCAGATCTTTGCCTACGAGATGCATGTCCTTGAGATTTTGCTTTCCTGGAGACATTGACATGTATTTCTTGCACTTTTCTGCGTCAGTGCTCGTATTTCGAGCATAGAAGGGGCTCACGTGGCTGGGTTTCGTCCAGCAGGAGGAAATGGTGTTACCTCTGTATCGTTTACATTTCCAACTGCCGTGCTTTCGTCGGAAATCTCGAAGTTCCCCATCGTTTCTCAGTTTTTTGGGTTTTAATTTTTAATGGACTTACATATAGATACTTACATGCACAACATATTTAAAGCTGAAATAATGATGTGTGAGAACTACAAACACTACCAAATGATAGAGCAAAGTCTCTTCTATGTCTCTACGTTGTTCACAACTGCTGAAGTAATCAATTTGAAGCAGAATTTATCGTTTGTTCGAAAACCAGCTTCGGGTATTGGGGGTTAAATCTTTTAGCAATGTTGATGAACGACACTAAACCGTACTTTGTCACCGTAATGTAGTTTTGTTTTTGTTTTTATTTTCAGTTCTTTTTAGAAACGTACTTTCTCTGTGCGTGTTGTCTCGTTCACTCATGCCACACTTTCATCTATTGGATGTCTCTACAGGTAAATTTTCTTTTGAAGATATAAATGCGAAAGGCCCCAGATACGTGAAAATCACAGAGGCTCCAACGGCGTCTGAGGCCACGTCGATTTTTCGCGAGAGTCGAAACATAACAATGGTTGTTGGTTATTACTTAGTTGCTTAAGAATCGTTGGTGCTTAGCGAAGTGAATTTTGCACCGAAAACATGCTTTTTTGAACGATCCATCTTCTACACTAAGTTTCCATCAACACTGGGTGAAGCTCATTAGTTAGATGTATGTATTAGTTCGTTTGAGAGCAAGGCAAAACAAAGTTTTCTCCCTAACACGTGGGCGACCACATAATAGTATGTGGTTGCTATGTGGAGTGAAATGTGTGAGTCATATATAATGCATCCGTGGATCGTATATATTGCATCTCTTTTCGGCTGTTTATTAAACCGCATAGCCGCATAGGATTTTTTGTCAAATATATCTTACGCATCCAGTCACTTCAGAAATGTTTTGTTATTTGCAAAAAAGAGCTATTATTCATAACAGTTTTCTTCTCGTCCTGCCACAGAAACGGTTTCTGATTAAAAAAAAAACGAAGATAGTGAAGGGAGTGTCAAGATGAGGGGACTACAAAGGTGATCCGATCCCTTTCTTGGTAACCTTACAATTAAGGTAGGGGACGTGGCAGACCACGGTAACCAAATATGGTTCTTAGAGTGCGTGGAACACAAGCCGTATACAGTGTATTAATAATTACGTGATTAGTTTGCTTTTGGAGAGATTTATTCTCCTTTCATTCTAATTTATCAATTGGTGTCAAAACTTTTCAGTCTTCTTTCCGATCCGAACTACTTCAAGGATTCGTACGTTTACAAAACAGACTCGGCACAATACGTTTTTCTGTTCACGATGGGTGAGTATTTCTGTTTACTCCATTACGGGTACTGCACTGTTTAGAAGTGTGGGAACAACTTCTTTCTATATTTCAGGTTATTTTATTTACGATTTGATCGATATGTTCATTCATGGAGAGGCGGGATACTCGAAAGAGTACATAATTCACCACTCTCTTGTAGGTTTCTTTTTTGTTAAATGTTATGTCCTACATCCAGGGGGTGGATAGCACAGTGATAGTGATGTCCGTCATCACGAGCATGGTGCTAGTTTGATTCTATTCCTGGCCAACCAAGCCTCTAATCATTCCGGGGTCTGGACAGGAACGCTCCAGCCCGGCTATCTCAGGACTCCAGGGAGTGCTGCTCGACCAGCACTCCACGACATTCTAGATGAAATGAGAATTTTCAAGCAGCAACCGAAGCCACATGTAAAGTTGGACGATCTTTGTGGATAGTGGATGCGAAGAAACGAATCGAATATGAGAAGTGCTGGGATCCGCACAGTAGACGTGAAGACGGGTAATATAAAAATAAAAAAAACGTGAAATTAAAAGTAAATATGTCCTGTATCCAGACTACGTAGTTCATTGAGCAGTTTGTTTACCATCACAGTGCTCTTTTAATGTGGACATTGCAGGTGATCGTTGTATTTTCTATTATTTTAATTACTGGAAAATTATTCGGTTTCGCAATGATTGGGTTGTTAGTTGAGGTATGTTTACTTGTTTGCAATTGACCAGCCTTTTTTATGGAGTGATATTTTCTGGGATATGTGTTTTTTCTATAAGCTTTGTCACAAGATGCTAAGATATTCTTCAAGGTTTTCCCAATCAGTATGGGAAATAGGCCAAAGCGGAAATCAATCCCAACCGTTTCTGTAAATTCCCTGTAGAGAATAAAGACTTTACCTTAGGAAAACATTTAACCACTGAAAAAAGAACATGCCCTACTGAACGTATTTCATAAATTATCATAAGTTTTAAAGTTCCGATTACTGTAATGTATCAAAAATTTCAAGGCTGTCTTGATTCAGGTGCAGACGATTTTCCTTCACTTGCGCACGATGGTTCGTTTAGCCGGTCATTCAAAACGTGGCACTCCAGCCTATGATTTCCTCATCAACGCAAATATGATATGCTTGTTCCTCTTCAGGTCAATTTTATATTAATATAAGATTGTTTTTCTGTCCATGTATAGTGGTTCGACTAGATTATAGAAGGTGTATTCAATCAGGCTAGCCGTGCTAGTAAAAGCTGTATAGAAGATGAAACACGGTGTGCACGAAACAACTTGGGATCCAAAAAATTGTGAATTTTTGACAAATTCGCCAGCAAATGGATTAAGACACACACATGGCTTGTTACTTAGGAACTTCCTGTTCTCCTTCAACGTCGTTGAAATTTGTCGTGTTGATTCTTTTCGGAATCCTGAGGTTTATCTGCTAGGGGGTTTCTAGTGGTTCACCACAGACAATCGTGGGCCATTGTGGCTCACCAGTTTGCCGACCCTTAACGAAAGGAGGCTTGGCTGATTTGGGAGAATGTCGAACCAGGGACTATACGTTTGTCGATGGCATCTGTAACCACTACGCCTCTCCTGCCGTTTTGGATCCGGTGCTTGAAATAGACGACATGTAGTTGTTATAGGGAATTTTTTTCATATGTTAGAGGTTCCTTGTTGTGAATGTTCTGTGAAGCATCCACGTTTTCAAATAACTAAATTTTGGTGTTTTAAGGCACATTCCAGCAACATATCTGTTATATGCAATGCTTTTCAAAGATGTAAACACTCCATTCGTTCTTCGTTCGGTGCTGATAGGAGGACTTGGATTTCTCACCTACCATAACGTACATTTAACTGTGGGTTCATATTCTTTACAGAATGTTCATATGAAAGCTCAAAAATAATCGCTTAAAGGAAATATCGTTAGCTGACATCCAAGAAGTGCGACAAATATTTTGTCTATTTCTCGTGACAATTAATTGGATTTCATTTCTTCTGTCTTTTTTCTATAGTGTTTCCGTTACGTTTTGATACATTTTTACTTATTTGTTTGCTTATCATTATTATTTATTTTCATTTATTCTATTATTCATCACTTGTTTGTCTGTTTATTTATTTCATTTATTTTTTATGTGTTTATTTTTTCACTTTGTTTACTTATTTTTTTAATTTTATCGTTTTTTATCTTGTTTTAATCAATCAGTGTGACAATCTTATGGAGGAATAAGCAGATAATGAACATGTGAAGCCCGATATGCATTGATTTCACTACGCGTGTTTCCGAAAAACAGTCGCACCGTTCAACATTATAAAGGCACATTCCAGCCGATGGTGTGCATTGCAAATTGAAATAAAGGCTCTTAGAATTTACAGATCTTTTCCTATAAGGCGTAAGCTCTGTGTACAGCGACGCGGTGGTCTTATAACTTTCTAAAGCCTATCAAAGAAGATTTTGTTCCTTTCTTTTTACTTGTAGCTCGTATTTGTAACAGCCAAGCGATGAAACAAGTCGTATTTCACTCAGAAGCACATGTGTGCCATCATCAAATCACCGATGTTTGCGGCTACTTTACCCTCACTGAAAATTTGAAAATTTGAAGTTTAAATAGATCTAAGTTTACAAGGACATCTTTAAAATGTTTGTTTTCATTTTTTTACGATACAGTAGTTTCTCTTATTTAACTGTATCGAGTTCCTAACTCCTCAAGTAGTCCAGTTATCGAAAATTCATAAGCAGATGTCGAACAACCACCATCGAACCCCATGCCGTAATTGTTTGTTCGATGTTGATATGAGAAATTGTTCAGATGTCACAAATGTCATTTCAGACTTCAATAGTTTTTAGATGTCAATGATGAAAACTGACGGGTTTTTCGGTTACGAAATGCAATATCTCGACGAAGACGATGTTGATCCACTTGGTTCCGTCAAGGCGAAAAAGTCGGAAAAGCAGTAACTATTACCTTCTGCATGGCTCGTAGTCCATAAATTAAGCGAGGTGACGTCCTCGACTAACGAAATGTTTGCTTTTTATCATCGTGGAGGTGTTCTGCTTTCTATCTCTTTATAATTTGCATATTATATTAGCGGTGGTAACTAATTCTAACTGTCGAGACCTTTATACTTTTGATCGATGTGGTTATGCCGAGGTAGTGTTTTATATGTCTTTCATTCATAAGCCACTTATCTTAGCAGTCATCTATCTGTTGTGGTTTGCAGTTTTCTTTACCGCAAGTCATCTGCATCGGCTTATTACTCCATAATATTATTTCCAAGTTATATTTACTACGGTTTCTCCTAGATGGGTACCAAAATCTGATAAGACTATTTTAATACGAGTCATTATCTCGGATAATGTCAGTATTGAAAACCAAGTAGGAAGTATTGGCTCGTTGATGTTTAATTATGTTAATAAATGTCGTTAATGATTTGAGCTGGACGCGTCTCTGTACATATTCGAGACATTTTGGACTTAACGTCTAAGTATTGCGATCAGAGTGATCAATTTGTACATATGGGGTCCACCTTCAGTTTTGCGCTCAATCTTGAGGAATCCTTGAGGGATACCATGCATATAGGTCTATAAAGTATCGGAGAAATGGTCGAACGCGTATTTGGTCTTTATATTGACTTTCGGTTACCCAATGATCTATCAAGTCACTGTTTTCCTCTTGGACAAGTCTCGTACCAACTCACGGTCGGCGGAGAGACGGTAGGCTAGCCTAGCCCATGAAGCGGGAGGAAACGAATGAGCACATGTTGCTGTCGAGCATCTCCAATCATTGAGCTAGACACATGTCTAACAACGTATTATACATGGTATATAACAGTTTGTGTGGATAGCAGCCGTTTAGTGTGAAAACCACTTGACAAACAAAATGAACACTTTTTTTAGAACGGCAGATGCTCATTGGTTTCACAACTGTCTCTTATCAGAAGAGGAAGAAAAATGGAGATTTTCGATGCCTAAAATCTCATCAGCCGACACCAACTAGGACTGAATAATTAGCAATATGTCCAAGCTGATTGTTTACCAACCGATTGTAGTATGTTAATTGAATTGACGTATCCAACTGGACTTTATATATCATCCAAAATGAGAATAAGCTCGAGATTTTCATCTCTGAGCTCAATTAAGAATGAAGCAATGTTTCGATTCCTCATTTTCTTCCAAGAAATCCAGTTCGAACATGGTGTGTGTCCCGTCTAGGTGCAAGTAACAAAGCTTGCCTTGTAACGGATTTCTCGACAGTTAAGGGA
>UYYA01005233.1:12012-32320 GCA_900624975.1 Angiostrongylus costaricensis | reverse complement strand
GCATAAACCCTTTCTTTGTGTGGTATCTGAAAAGGGTAGTCATCTCTAACCACTCGGCCATAAGCATACACAACACTCGAAAGACCGACTTTCTATGAACCTCGGCATAAATAGTTGATATATTTATTTATGAGATCTTATAAACTGATCTTCTTAAGCTGACGCGAGGTTGGTACAGATCTTCGTTGTTGCTGTGTTACGTAACATCACGGTGAGTGGCCTTTCTGTTCAATATGGCGTCTATTTGAAAGTTTGATCTTCATTAATACTTTAACCTTCTTTTCCACCGAATAATAAAAAGTATTCTAACATAAAGTACGTCCAGGCTCTGAGGAAGGCGAAGTCGCCGAAACGTCAGCCATCGATCAATAACATCAAAAACAACGACAACGACAACAACAACGAAGATCTGTACCAACCTCGCGTCAGCTTAAGAAGATCAGTTTATAAGATCTCATAAATAAATACACAACACTATTGAAAGTTATCTGGGAAATAAGTGTAGCACAAACACTGGCGATCGAAGCGTAAGTACATAATGACTATAAACATGTCCGCAATGACGATTCAACCAACTGTCTCGAAGTCTGAAAAAGAGCACGTGTTGACTTAAAATCGTGTGGAAATGAGTATAAAATAACCTGAGGTAAAGGTGAAACGAATACCCCGCACTGTGTGGTGGTGAACGCCCGGAAAGGGTAATAGTTCGTTCGATCCCAACCGCAGACACCAGCGGTTAGGAGTTTGCAGATATCTCTGAGTGAAAATATACCTGACGTCGCCGTTTCTTTACCACCCCAGGCAAACATTCCTTCCCACCAACTCGAAATCCAGGAAGTGTCAGCTCAATCAGAATTCATGGTGAAAAAAAAGTCCTCGAGCTCCAGAAGCATCCTAACACGTATGCAGGTCCAAAGACATTCGTGGATGATTGAAGCACTGAGTGATAGCAACATTATGACACATCTGATTGTTTTCCACACATATCGACTCATTCGCATTATCTACAAGCAACGGTTTGATCCCACGAATCCCGATTTTTTAATGTACATTAAAAGTCTCATGATTTTACAAAACGGTAATATGGCGTTACTGTTGTACGTAATGTTTATTGCGAGTTTTCCTATGCTTTATTTTTGTTAAAGAATGGTGGTGAATCTAGCAAAGCACAAACAACTGAAGAATGCTAAGGAATGAAACAGGCTACGCAAGATGCAAATTTCAAGAACTGCCATCCTTCATCAGAACTGTAGTGCTAGGACCATGTAACCCTGAAAAAACAACGTCATCGATTTGTTATGGATTATTATCCATGGCGCTCACGATTACAAAGATCACGATTGCCTAGATGTCTTGTCGACGTCGCCGATTCAGTTACTGTTCCAAATAAATGGCTTAGTTCCTTTATGTCCACTGCATGTTTTGAAGGCAACTATGCAATGATTAATGTGGCGTACAGCTCAGCGTCGAATTCTTAAGAACTATGTTGACCCATCTCACGTAACATCACGGCTCTGAGGAAGGCGAAGTCGCCGAAACGTCATCCATCGTTCAATAACATCAAAAACAAAGACAACGAAGATCTCTACCAACCTCGCGTCAGCTTAAGAAGATCAGTTTATAAGATCACATAAATAAATATATCAACTATCTATGCCGAGGTTCATAGAAAGTCGGTCTTTCGAGTGTATTGACATAACCACAACGTTGCTGAGATATTTGCAAAACTCTGGACCGCAGGTGTCTATAGTGGGAAACGAACGCGCTATTGACCTTTCCGGGGAGTAACGCGTTCACCACCACACCATGCGCGGGTCTTTCGTTTCGCCTGTCTCTCAGCTATTTTTATCGACCCTTGCCACAACAATTACCCGTCAGCGGGATCGATCTGGAGCGCCCAAATCGGCATAGAACCCAGTTAAGCTGCGGCTGTAGTTAAAATCACAATGTTTTACCTTTTTATTTTCTGCCTACTATAATTTCGCGGCAAATTACTAAAAAAACATTGCTGAATTGTGACAAATTTTATTGAATTTGCTAACAAAATTGGTTTCTAGCATGGTTATTTTTCGTTCTCTTGTCGATGCGGCTCTTGAAGCTGGTGAGGAAAAAGAGATACATCTAGTGATGAAGTGGTTAGCAGCTAAAGATACCACGAAGCGATGACTTCGGTTTAGTAACTACGAAAATCCGCATAGGCAACACGGATATCTTCCCACCTCCGTCTAGTCTCTATTAGAGTACTAGAGTCTTTTCGTTTCGAATTTTTCATTTCCCCATTTCTGGTGGCTTTTCCACACTCTAACATTATTGCTGCAGGTGTCATAGCTTGCGTTGTTCCCTTATGATTTATCAGCACAAAAATTTGCACAAAGGGAGGTTGGCTCAGTGACTTTCAAACTTTCCAGTTTCCTAGCGCTATTGGGAACGTGTTGAATTAACCCGTCATATTTTTCCTTGATTCTATGGGTGATGGCTTCTTTCAAAAGTTTGCCAAAAATCTAGAATCCACTTTTCTTCACTCAATGTAGAATTCTTAGCCAACATCTTCTGCAATTTCTTCTATAGAGTTTCCATGTCTAGCAATAGAAATTATAAACGATTAGAGTATATTGTTTAGGATTGTTCTCTTCTGTGGCTAAAGTCTATTCATTAAGATTCATCATCTCTGATAATGCAAGCGGCTTCTCTCGTAGAAGGCAACACAGGATGCCCTAAGATCGCTTCGCATCGCAATCCAACTTTGTAGATTTTCTCTTAAGGCATGCCTAATCGGAAAAATTTCAGTGCTCAGTAAAGAATTCATTAAATTAAAGACATGTTTACACGCAACTCTCGGCGTAACTGTGAAGACCACCATCACTAAGGAGTCAACCAGAACGTTAATGGCCTCGCATAGAAATAAGACACCGTTATCCATACTCTAAAGGGACAGCTTTAAAAACAGTGTTGATAAACTTAAAATCTGAGAGTTATTTTCAAACTGATCGAATGCGTTTATGCAGCTGCGGTATAATACATAACTGGTCGTCTTCATATGAAATATGACAATGTTACAGGAGATGAAAGCGAAAATTAGGTCTCGCATAAAGTCGAACTTCGAAAACGTTAATATGCTTTTATCTTAGCACCTGTGGTCTAATATATGCCAACAGTACATGTATTATAAACTCATGTTTTGCTGATTGTTCTCAGTTGTAGAGGTGTGAGCAGCATAGTGTGTAGGACTAAACTTTAATACACAACGGATCGGACGGTGTTCCCTCCGGAACTTTCAAGGCAATTCCATTCCAAATCACAAAATTGCTATCGAATTTGTTTTCGAAGTGCCCTCTGATGTACCAAGGACTGTTGCTACGATGATGAAGGCCTAGGAGGGCTCAGCTATTCCAGGGCTCTAATGAGAATTGATTCGATCAGCAATTAGCGAAATTCTGCTCTGTGGCTAAGTCGCTTATCATTTTGACTTTCCGAACTAAAGGGATATAGCTGAAGCATTCGGAGATATTCATTTGGCTGAGAGTAGTGTAGAGTATGTAGAGTAGTTTTTTCCTAGCTCCCGATTAAACTTTATATATTGAGTAGCGCGAACCTGACGGTTCACGGCTTGTATGGCTGCTTTTGTCTCAACTGAATTAAAAACTTTTCTTAAAACGATGAAAATGAAACAGAGCGGTAGGTTTCTTGTACTTTCGCAATTTCTTAATGAATCTTGTTACCATGTGGATGTAGTCTATTGTGCTGAACATTTTGCGAAACCCTGTTTGCTCATGTGGGTTTTCCTCGTCCGGTATTCTGTCAATCCTGTTTGGATGATTCGAAAAAAGAGTCTGTAGACGAGGGACAGCAGACAGATTAGGCTACAGCTGCCGATATCGTGGAGGTCACCCTTCTTAAACAATGGTACGGTATTCCTGGTTTTTCGCTGAATACGAACCTTTTATTCTGACAGCTAACTTTTCAAAGGTCGGGCCAGTATGTTGATGAGGAATGGTGAAAAGTTCTTCAGGTGTTCAAGTCTGGTCCTGTCAGAACCAGGTGTTATTCGGGTCTTTACCGAAAGAGTAATACGAAGAACTTTAGAAGAGAAAGCAGGTCACACCACGCATATATTTTCCTCTATTTCATATGAGAGCAGAAGGACGTGGCTATTGAAGACATCTGAGTAATGGTTGTGGATGATTTCTCCAGTGCTTTTTTGTGATCCGTAACTGTTTTGTTTGTACGTCTGAGTTCAGCCATCTTGATTTATTATATAGAGGAGTTCCGGTTAGAGTTGCAAATGCTCGTTCCAAACACTGCAGCTTCAGGTTTTTTTCGTATAAACTTCTTCTACCGCCCATGTGCTGAACTTTCCAAGTTCGGGTATGAGCTGGCGATTTCTCACGGCACGGGTCCTGGGTTAGCCTAACAGATCGATTATTCTTAGAGACAGACTTCGCTGTAACTAATGGAATATCTGTTTTATAGCACTAACGTGAAGCCGGTGGCGTATTTCATCTTTGTGTTCTATAATGGTACCGCAGATAAGCACACCACTGCAAAATACTATTACCTAACATATTTTATTTCTAGAAGAGAAGAAATGGCTCCGGTGGTTAGGATGCGTAATATTCGTCCATACAAAGCGATTAAAATTTCTCTACAGTTTTTAGGGAAAAAGTTCCACTCTTTTACTGGTGGTAAAATTGAATGGAGCTGAAACTTAATATTCCTGAAATGGAATTGGATACAAAAAGTAGGATCAGCCCGTTTGCTGCTCCTACTTGACTTATGTTTGCTGCATATACACAATTGCATTGATGCGTACATACAGGTCGCAAAGAAGTAAAGGTGCTTCAGATCGACAAATGAAGGCTTGGTACGACTATTTTAGGTGTACGGGAAAAAAATCTAGTCATTCATAAAATTAAACGTCTACAGTCAATCACGGCCTGTCTCGTTACAATCAAGTGTGTCAAATGTCAAGGGGTCAAAAAAAGAGTTCTCGACATGTCAGGGGTAGCTGTTTCATGTTTTGCGCCTAGAGCACGCATGAATTAGTGCACCTCGTGTAATTACCAGGTTTTTAAATATTATCGTTCCTAGTTGTTGTCAGCTGCCTGGGTCAACTCCCTTAAGAAGTCTAACTCATTAAAACGATTGTGACTACCCGACACCGTCATCTGGCCTGTCTTCTTCATTGCTCCTCATTCCATCCTCGACCGTACATATTCGATTCGCATGCAAGCAAAAATATCCGTTATCTCCAAGAAACGAAGTGCAAATTTGAATCACGAAAACCAATCAAACCTTTTCTCCTTAACATTCCTCCTTTTCTTTTAAACCTCCTTAACATCTTAGATGCATATCGAGAAACATGTGATGGAAAACTGCTCCTACCACGCACTCCTATTAGAAGCGATTGCGAAAATCTAAGAAATTACTTATTATCTGGTGGGAAAGCGTACTCCTCCTATGAAACCATCTAGCACGCTCTACCATTTGTCAAGGAATTTATGTAAAAGAAAACCTCACACGTACTACTCGACTAAGTATTTCAAAAACACTATGACCATTTCACAGTTTATTTCACGCGACACCAGATAACATGCTTTGCGGATCCAAGCATTCCCATCATTCTACTCGTGTCCTCGCATTATTCGTCCGTTAGAGCCTTCGGATTTGTGAGTTTGGCTACTAACTTAGGTTTTTCGTCCTTTAAATGCCGCTGAGTGCCGATCGCGTCGACTGTCCCTCAAATCCTGGAATATTCGTGCAAGAGAGTTCCTCTTAATAGTATTCCAAAAAGAATATTCTTTATCTTTAATTTCAACATGTCTTGCACTAATCAAGTATTTGTACTTATCTCTGTTATACAGATTATACCACCATAAATTGTTTGACATAATGCTCGCGTACCCGCTCTACATAAATATTCCTTCTTAACCACAGGTAACGCCGCTGGACAATGCAACTCTTAACCAACGGGCACGCCACCGGGTACAGCAAAATGCCTCGTTAAAAAAGGGTTTCACCGGCCATGGAAGGTTTAGACAAGTAAGTAATTAAATGTAAACAAATATTAAGTGAACGGGAATATTAATCTATGTTCAGAACAATATTCTCTAGGATGCGTGACGATTATTTGAAGACGTTCTCTGTGTCTTAGCCTATTTGTGATCCGTACAGTCAGTTTATGGAGTTCAATCCTTCATTTTATAATTTCATACTGTTTCTTATATATTACATTTATATAATATATGCACATATGTATTTATTATTATATTAGCGATGTTATCTAAATACTCCTTCTTCCAACTTGAGGAAACCATTAGAGTAAAGCTTTAGTAGACAATACAAAATAACTCTGATGGACTCATAATTTCTAGAATTCTAGACTTTTACGAAAGCGGAATTTACGAATTTGTTGATGAAAAGAAGACGTTGGTCCTCATGATGACGAGGGCGCCTATGGCGCAGTGGTCGGAGACATCCTGCGATACACACATGGAATCGATCCCTGCTACCTTGGCACAGCAAGCCTTCAACGCCTTCGGGGTCGGCAAACTGGTATCAGACTTGTCTGGAAGGATCACAGCACTGGTTCGATACATCGGTAGGCCATAGCGAGTCAAGGCCAAATATGCAATCAGCCATCTCCAAGCGATAATGATGTGCATAATGAAGTCGAATGCATGGCCCATCCCTCAGGGATTGTTCAACCCTTTACCCTTTATTCTTTATTTATATACATATTTACGTATACTTATATTATATAGTTGCTACTGCGCTTGATATCCATACCCATCGCTCACAAACGGCCATCTCCACTTGTGAAATAAATCCTCTGTGATTCATCATTCCGTGGAATTTTCAAGTATGTGCGATAAACTGAAAGTAGAGATTCTGAACAGTTTGAAACTATTTCACGCAAATTTTTTCAAGAGAATGTTATTAATGTGGTTTGATAGATGACGACGACACTAATTGCACTTTCAGCAAGAACGCAGACATGCAGAACGACCTCGGTCTTCATCAATTCTGTCACAGTTCCATCCGATGTTTTCGAACTGGCTACAATAACGTCTGCCTTTGACTCGTCAAAGCCGTTCGCCAAACGTTGAGTTCTGCGGTTGTGTCCGACGCATCATGTGGCCGACCGTACGTCGAGTTTTCTCGGTTTTCAAATCATNATCAGTAGCTCCGAAACAGTTGCAAAGCTTACGTCGAAGACCTTCCGGAAGTTCTCGAACGGCTGTGCACGTCTTTGCTTTCGCCAAACCATTCGATTCATCGTCATCAATGGTTGAAGAGAGTACACAACATTCCTCAACTTCAAACTCGAGTTTCCCATGATGAGATTTTTTGAAATTAACGTTCTGCTGTGCATTCGTTGAAATCTTTTTGGCTTCAAATCTCAATAATATTTAGAACCGTTCACGATGCGTCTGACCAAATATGGATTGGTAGAAGTGGACTCCTGGAATTTACTACTCCGACATCTTGAATTATATTCTCTAAAATTTGTCGAAAACATATATCATTCAGTTATACGGAGGAAAAAAAGTGAGGTTTGCGACTATACCTAATAGCACAGCATTCGAAGAGAAACCGCTGCTAGAAAATGAACAAAGGAAGTGATATTACAAGTCCAGTGTTGGTATCCGAAAACCTAATAAATTGCCGAACTCGACTTCATGTTGCCATATACAATGGCAACAGTGAATCTTATTAGTTGAAACAACGAAACTGCCTAATCTGTTCCTATAGTAGAGAAGAGCGGTTGGCAATGGTTGAACGGGACAGTAGCTTTGGAGTGCTCTGAGTTGTTAGAAAGAATGGTACACAAGTGTCAAAAACTAACGCAAGAATCTAAATAAATTTGTCCGTATAGAATTATGAGCTGCAAGAGCAGTCGTTATCGAGCAAGTGATTGAGCAGGCTGAATGCATATTTGATCTGTACAATGAGCTGCCCCTTAAGACAAGATTGGAACCAATTTACCGACCCCGGAATGATGGAAGGCTTGGTGAGCCTAGTACATGGGGATCGACCCCATGTGTGTGTCGCAGGGCACTTCCGACCACTGCGCTACAGGCACCATAATCTAAAAACGATAATAATACCGATATGCATAAGTTACATTGTTGTCGTCTGAGTGTAGCAAGTCTTTCCTTTTGCCCCTCGTTTTCGATTGCTTTATGAGGTCAAAATTTCTCTAAAAATGAAGCAAAAAGAAAAACTGTGGCACTCACTTTTAGATATTCAATAATAAGTAACTCACCGAATTTGAACCATGATGTGCACCTTCGTTTTCCTAAACTGACGAAGAGTGAGTGGGTTCACAAATTGCTACCAGACGTGTCTAGGAAGATTCCAGCGCCGATTTTTCACATCGGTAGGTCACGCGAGTCATTGTATAGGCCATGTATCCACTCAATAACCTCTAAGTGTATTTAATAAAGTTCAATACACGGCGCATCGCTTAGGGGTTGTTCAGCGTCAAGATATTTCAATGCACATTTCTGGACACTTGGACGGCCCATCTTTGCGAGTGATGCCGACCCTAACAGATTTTTCATCTTTCATTGCCACACAGTCGCCAGCAGTGGTGGTGTTTTGATTCCAGCATGTTGGCGAGCACGAGTCTGAAACCGTGATCTGTAAAGCAACTGCAACTGCGAGTATAGCTGGTCGACTTGAGCTACGAACACGGCCGCCCCACATGTAAGTATTTGTCTAAAAGGACGCCTACATACTCGTGCAATCCATTCTACAGTTCTTTTCGTCCGTTTGTGTTGTTTTCCTAATCACATGACCTGCACATTTGTGTTTCACTATCTATATCTGTTTTCCTAAATCTCGAGAATGGTGTAGGTGTCGAAAATCGGAGACTCGAATCCCGGCTAGATGTGGTGTGTTCCGGTTATACAACGGAAAAAACCGTTCCAGCGCTCCCCGAGTAGTTCGCAATACTTTGGACGTCTATTCCAGTGGTACCTTTAAAAAGGGGAAGACTCATGTAGATTTCGCATTTACACATCTTTTTGATTAAAATGGTAGTTACAGTACTGGATTCTAGCATATTGTTGCCAACACCACTGAAAGGAGCATAAGTGACATTCTAGCTGTTCCAGCTGGTGTTTCGTTGCGATTTGCAGTATGTTCACACGATCCTCCATCTTTTTAAAAACCATATTTTCTGCTGCATATCAACTTTCTTTACATCGACATGAAACGAATAGTACAAAAAGCGTTTACTCAGCTGGTTTCAGATTTCGAGAAATGCTGAGAGGCATAGCTTCCTATGCGTGCTGACGACCTAATTGTCGCTGCACTACGTGCCGAATTGCTACCTTCCATGTCGGTTTAGCGAGAAGTCATTGGATAACTGGTACATGGAATATCATTTTAAATAAATCCGTATAATTGAACTCCTTCGTGATTTCCTAAACTCCACCAACGTCACTCTCCCTCACCCACCCAGAGTGAACTCACCACGACCCCTCAATTACCATGGCCTAGGAGAAAACACATTCCTCGACGTATTATGCACTATATGTAATTTTGACATACATTGGGAATCTTCTTTAAAATGTAGAAAGAATAGCTTTTAAAATTCCTTAAGTTAATAGATGCTACTTTGGAGGGTAAGGGTACGTGTGGCGCAATGGTCGAAGGCGCCCTACAACACACATGGAATGAATTTCCGCACCCATGCCCTACCCATCCTTCCGCTCCGCCGGGGTCAAAAAATTGGTACGAGACTTTTCTGGGAGGATAGCATCACTGGCTGGATACATCGGCAGGCCACCGCGAATCATTGTAAAGACCAGATTTCCATTCAATCACCTTTAAACGATGCTTAATGAAGTCGAACGCATAGCACATCCCTCGAGCATTGGTCAAACGAGAGCTTTATCCTTTTTTTACTCAAAGGGCTTTAGTGGCCGTTTACGCGACAAAATTGTAGAAAACACTTTCTTCCACTCTGATATGAGTATGAATGATATGCATCTACTATTTACCATGTCTTACTATGGTCTATCCCATAAGCACATCACCGCCAACATTTCGAAGCATTTGGCACCTCATATCGAGAAGATATCAGTCCTTTTTATATCTGCACATTCCAAGCAATAAGAATGGTGATTAGAATAAATCAACAGCCAAAAGTTAGCCAAATTATTCGCAGATGGACTTTCTTGAAAGCAGGTCTTTGTTAATTACTAAGTCTAGAAAACGCTTTTTTGTGTTTTAAACCATTGTATATTCGACCAGCTCTCAGCTAGCTATCGAGTTGTAGATATAGCGCCGTTAAAAATGTTTTAGCTGTAGCCCAGAGAAAGTAGGGCGAGAGGACGAATGGATATTTTAGTGTCTATACCGGATGATATAGGCTAACTATGCATTGGCCACGTTGCCGGTGATATTAAATACGCATTTATTTAAATAACATTTGGCCTTCGACTTCTAGAAAACTCGCACTGCTAGTGATTTCTAAAGCGTACACGTACACAGACCACTGGAAACATAAATGAAGGGATAAAGGATAAAGCTGTCGGCGTTGATCAATCCTAGAGGATGCATCATGCATTCGACTTCATTAAGCGAGTCAAATTCATAAGCAAAACGGAGGAAGCTCCTGGAACATGGAAGCGGTGAAAAAGCTATTTTAACTCAGAATAAGGCTGATATTTCTCTGCCCAAACAATCTGATACCACATTTGTGTAAACATGGAGTTCGGTGAGCGGAACGTGTGCGTTTTTTACCTTGATTCAAGTGACGGATCAGGAAGAATTTTGGAGGTCATCCTAAACAAATAAGCCCACGTCGACACCGACAAAGTCCTGAAAACTATGCAGGAATAGGTATGGCCTCTACTGCACATGTGTGTTGTTCTTGGATACGACGAAACGAGAAATGATGAAGTAAAAGAGTTCATTCAGAAAAGCATATTGATATTACATGCTTGTATCACTAGGTGTTGAACAGGATTTAGCGTGTGAATAGGCTGATGGTGATTTAGGCGATAGTGGGAAAATGACCAATAATTTTGACGCATCTGTTTAGCTACGGCGAGAATATCGGTAGTTACATGGGAATGCTACGGATCTGCCTCATGTGAGGGAACTGCCGGTTAGTTGCGAGACTACACGGCTCGTCCCCAGGTAGGGGATAGGGAGTTAATAGCGTACCAAAAACAACCTTTGCTTACCTGAGAGGCAAGTGAATCCAGGGAATAGACTCCCTGTTTGTACTGCGTCGATTTGGCAAATACTCTGTGCATTTACAAGGTGTATTCATACATTCGTGTATACTTGCGTTCCAGTTTATGCGCATTGTATTTTAGGAGTCAAGTTGGCAAAAGGCCCGCAATTATTTGACAAGGAAATACTTGGGAGGCAGCTAGGAGTCGCTTCCAACAAATAAAGCCCATTTAAACTCTGGGTGGGCCTGGAAAGCTACCCGTGACGCAGACGCAGATCAATTCCGGCTTTGGCAATCTTCGTCGTTTATGCGCCGACATAAAACTATGACGAAGAAAAAGTCGAAGCCTTCTATATGGACTTGAAGAAGTTCTACAGTGAAAGCCATACATTCTTCAAGGTCATGCTTACAGATTTCAAAGCTAAGATTAGACCAAGAAGAACGTCTCAAGAACGTCACATTAGGACCCACGGACTAAAATGGAACAAACAGGTTAAGCGGTTTCCTGAGTTTATCATGGCGACCAGGACCATCCATGGTAACTCGCAATTCCAGAGGTCCAACGCTCAACGCTCGACGTGGGAGTCTTCGAATGGAGAGTACCATAACGAAATAGACCACATCATACGAAACAGAAGGCTTTGCCTAGCCGATGTCGCTGTCGTCCCGAAATTCTACACGGGATCAGACCATCACCTCCTTCGTGCAATATTCCATTTTTGCGAAGAAAAAAAGAAGCCGCTAAATCCAAAAACCGATGTCCCAGAGCCACCATAAAAAGGAACTTATTTAATTCATTAGTCGGCTGTTGGGAAGATGCCGTTGTCGGCAACATTAACGAAAAATACGATCGGCTCATTCAGCATCTTCACGTTAGTGCTGTGGAATCTGAGAGTTCGAAAGTCACCAAAAGACGTTTGTCTCCACAAACATTCGAGGTGATACGCCAGCGTGGAATCGCGCGAACAGCAGGCAAGCGCGAACTTACGTCCGAGCTTGCAAAACAATACGGGCATCCGGTAAAAGAAGATCTTAAAGAGATAAGAGCAGCAGCAATGGCCGAAGTTGCAGAAGCAGGGAAAAACATTCGCAAAAAGCACTGAAGCTTCGCCAATTACAAGGTCAAGATGATTGCACTCCGACGTCTAGACGGAGCAGTTACACCGTCCAAAAAGTCAATGGAGAAAATCATTCACGTGTACTGCTCGAATCTCTTCAATAGCCACGTCCACCATCCGTCATATAAAATAAAGGAGGATGGGTACGTTGTACTACCGGTTCTCACTTCAGAAATCCGACATGCTATTTCGTCGGTGAAAAACCGAACAGCACGAGCTCCGGACAGGATAAGATCTAAACACCTAACGAGCCTTCCGGCAGTCCTCGTAAACACACTGGTTCGGCTCTTCACATGCTATCTGTCTGAATGCAAGGTCCATGCTCAATGGAAGGCTGGCAAAACTGTGTTATCGATCAATAAGGGTGGCCTACACGATGTCGGCAACTATCGCTCAATGTGCTCGCTGTCTGTCATCCACAAACTTTTCTCTCGTGTTATACTAAACAGGATGGACAGAACACTAGACGAAGGACAGCCATGTGAGCAAGCAGGACTTTGAAAACGATTTAGTACGATGGACCACATCCACAGGATAACAAGACTCACTGAAGTACCGCCAGAGTGCAAAAGACCGCTCTGTCTCACTTTCACCGATTTCCAGAAGGACTTCGAACCAGTTGAGATAGAAGCAATCGTGGAAGTCCTTGACAGTTAAGGAGCACCTACTAGGTATGTAAAGGTTCTTCGTGAGCTGTAGAAAAACTTTACAAAGAAAATGTCACCATTTTACAACGTTATCACCATCGATGTCAAAAGAGGAGCTATACAAGGCGATACCTTCTCGCCAAATTTATTTACCGCCACCCTCCAGAAGGCAATGTGAACAGTGGAATGAGATAATATGAAAGTGAAAATCGAGGGTCCGCAGTTACACCATCTTCGCTTTGCTGATGACATCGTCTTTATAACGCCAAACGTTAGCCAAGCGGAACGTATGCTCGCCGACTTTGATAAAGCCTATGGAAAGATTGGTTTTTGACTAAATCTCAGAAAAACGATGTTCATGAAGAACGGATAGGTTTCCTATGCCACATTCACGCACAACGGAACGAATACCTCGGAATGCTCCAGTTATATCTATCTAGGTCCGGAAATCAATACGATGAACGACCTAGCTCCAGAGCTGAGCAGAAGGAAGCGAGCGACTTAGGGAGCTTTCAAGAGCATCGAGGATGTAGTAAAGAGGACGAAAAACGCCCGACTCCGTGCCCACGATTTCGACTCAACGGCACTTCCTACCCTAACGTATGCGTCGGAAACCTGGTCGCTGCGTAAGCAGGATGAGAGAGCACTCAGCGTTGTCGAATGCGAAGTCGAAAGGGCAGTGCTAGGAGTATCCCGTTTCACACAAGTAAAGGAAGGGATCCGAAGCTCTGCGTCGCCAACTAGAAATCAAATATGATGTTCTGTACGCTAAACTGTCGAAGATAAAGTGTGCCGGACACGTAAGGCGTATGAATGACGACCGATGGACAAGAGCCGTTAGTGACTGGATTCCTCGCGATGTCAAACCTACTGCAGGAAGATCAGCGAGCCAATAGTCAAAGCTCTTCACAAAGAGCCTTGAAGAAAGATGTGATGTTCAGAGTCCCTAGAGCGAGTAGAACCCACTGGGCTACTCTTGCAGGCGACAGGAAAAAATGGAACCTCTGATTTCACCCGCTCGAGTGACTCGACGATCAGCAGGACTACAGGTGATACAGATGGTGTCGACAAGTCGACCAGTAAACATTACCTAGTAGAAAATAATATCCTCTATAGTAACTTTATTCTATATATCTTCTCATAGTGATTGACGTCTAGCCAGATGTGACGCAAGGAATTATCTGCAACAACGACAACAACGATAGCGGGTCACCCAACTATAATTAGCATCTATCAGCACAATAAGAGCGGTCACCAACGATAAACAGCATCCGCCCACAAATTGAGGTTGTCAAGAATAAAGGATACGTTGGTATAAACAATATCATATATTTTCAATACCAGATGGAACACAGTATTGTTTACGCATTAGCCACCATAATTGTGATATACGAGGACGACGCAAGGGTCAACAACAGTACCCGTCTGCCCGCCCCCTGAGGCAGTATAAAAGAACCGCGGTCTGCTGGTGAGGCCCACATGTCGGATTTCCTCCCACTCGCCATCTCAGTTCCCGCCACATACCGTCTTCGTTCACCTCTTGTCATAGAATTGCGTTACCGTACTTTATTGTAGGAAAACCTCTCAGACAGGCACTGATCTTCCCTAGTATACATACTTATCATGACATTGTGTCTGTAAGAGTTAAGCAATATTCTGTAGTTTTGTTGTATGATAACACCTCACTGGCTTAAGCATTGTCTTTTCTCTTCATATTCCTCACTACTAGTACGGTAGCTAATTACGGTATGCCATTCGCGCTAACAACCATCTGGTCCCATTGGTACCCGCGCTACCACATGCTCTTCACCTCTATAGGTCAAATTGTACTTTTATATGAAACCTCTCTCTCTCTCATATTAACACAATAGCCAATACAACTACTTTCCTACTTTAAGGTGTCTTTTTACTGATTGTCTTACGCTTATTTGGTAATCCTGTTATTAACGGGCCACTTATACTGTTTTTTAGTATCTTCTTTTTGTTATTATTATAATATTGGTATAAACGGTTCAATTACCCAAGTTTGAGATTTGCGCTGTGAAGACAACAACCACAAGACCCGCGTGGCGAAGAACGAGCAAATACAATTCTTCCAAGCTAGCAGATCAACACCGGGTGGAACTGCACTCAAAGGAGCAAGTCAACCGCCAAACTCTCACGTGGAACCCTAGTCGTTGGTTCATTGGGCAATCATAGCCTACAGATCAATTGTAGTACCCTAAAACTACGATACCTATTTCTTGACTCTCAAATTCACAGCGTCTCAGACGTCAAAGGGTAAATACCTATATTGCAGAACCATCAAATAAAAGGATCACAAAACAGATCCACTTTCGAGAGTCAAGCAGAGCCAACAACTAGTCGATAGTCCGTACACTATCTAATATTTACTACAACCTAATATTCTCACCACTGAACTACTACTACTACTAAGTAGTGAGCGGCTCAACGGTTACTACCACGCAAGTGCATCCATCGCAGCAGCCACTATACTATAGATGGTACATAAGAATTTACCTGTGCGCAAGACCTTCCTTCAACAATCGCGAGTTAGCATCGTGCACCTGCAGTGGAATAAAAATGATGAAAAATGTGTTGAGTGATAGCTAAAGCACAAAAGGAAAGAGATTTTAAAAAACGGTTTGTGCGCATCCAAAACAATGAGGAACACTCGAAAAAGAAGGTCGAAGAGGTATTGACGGCTCTTTTGGAACCGAGTAACTCGACCCATTCCATCTACCACTGCGATAAGGAAAATACTATGTTAAGATGAGTACTTTCTAACTTAATATTAGTAGCTTTCACATAAACGTTTATTTGAAAAATATGAAGAGCAAAAAACAACAATGACCATTTAAAAACAAGTTCAATGTGTCTAGCTAACGAAATGTACACCGGCGACAGAACAATAACAATGATTAAAGAGTAAATGAATCAATTCCAATTCCAACCAAGCAGAGATACCCTAAGTAAGTGAGCTTTATAATATCCGAAAAAAGGATGGCCATCAGGCATTGCTCAGAATAAAAAGCACTATTCGATTATCGAAACAAAAAGAATTTCGACGCAAAGAAAACGACTAGGACGAAACTTCTAACCTGGATGCTCCATGCTTACCTACTAAACTAACTTGTTTAAAATGACGCGGTAATATAAGGAAACCCAACGAGAAAAAATCAAAAAGAACTACTGTACGCTTCACTTTATTTAATCGCCATAAAAGGAGAGATTCACAGTTAAAATAGGACATAGAGAAGAACGTCGTTGGAAATCCAGATCCCTATCTGTGCAGCCCAGATATTCTCCTGAAAAAAATTAGCAGTAAGGATGGCGGTGCTAAAATTGTGCAGAAAAGAAGGATGATTCAGTTATTCGGCACAATTTTCTCTTGACCATTCGCTGTATGTTACTTTAGAGGTGACTGAAAGAGTATTTGCCATAGACAAGGACTTTTAAGAGTCAGGAGATCCATCGATGGGTTAGTTAGTGATGTAACATGTCTCGAAGCGGTAAGCTGCGAATTTACGCAGCAAGCAGACGTGTGGCTTATGAAAGGTTAAAAGCGTTATAAAGATTCACTAAACTCGACGCGGTAGCAAAAGGAGATGGTTGCTTGTTTCAGCTGTTAATTAGTGACGTACGGCCACAGCTCGCCAAAAACGTTGCAAGCAATTTCTCAGAAATAGAACGAATTCGATTAGTGCTCAACTATAGAAAAGGCCTCGCCATATACTCATGAGATGATCTAAGAGACACCCGTGGCCACGCTTAGCTGTTAAAGCAGACGACTTCGGGCTAGTTTTGCCACCATAAGCACTCAAAAAACAAAATTTTCGAAGAAGAATATAATACTTTTCCTTGAGCTAGTGGAACTCTAAGAGCATTTCTGGCAGCTGTCAAGTGGCATGGTGGTGCCCCTGGAATCATTTAATGAAAAGTTGAATAATGAATAAAAAAGCACTCGGCGTTGATCAATCCTTGAGGGATGCGAAATTCTTTCGACTTCACTAGGTTTCCTTCTCTACAAAAGGTATAAATCAACATTTGTTTCGTTTAGAGTGAACTTGAAATTATCTCTCTCGCTCCGCGTTTAAATGCTTGGTTCTGCTTCTCGGTCATGGGACCCGTGTGTTGGTCAGAAGGCGACACAGGGGAATAAACGGTAGAATAAAACACAAAAACGGAGGAATTAGTAATCGGAAGCCTCAAAAACACTCAAATTTAATGCGCCTTCGTTTTACTTTTCTTTTTCGGAAAATATTTTCTCGTTCCAAAATTGTCTGACTGGATATTACACTGCTCCAAGCACTACAAAGAGCATAATAGCTGTACTCAGCTACTAGCTACTTCCAGGCTCTGAGGAAGGCGATACCGCCGAAACTTCAACTACTGTTATGTTGTGTGTTTTTGCATGCAAGTAAATGTTTCTGTATAACAACCTCGCGATTGCTGAGCGAAAAAACGACGCATCGATGTTTGCTTACACCAGCACATTTAGCAGTAAATAAATGAACGGAATGAGCTGTGCTCTGAAAGAAACCATTGTGCAGGGCGGTATTCCAAAACGCAAGGATTATTGACTTCACGTGGAGACAGTAATGACGGCGCACTATCAAGGGCATCTCAGAGCTTCAGAAAGAAAACATTAACCAACAAAAAAAATACTCATATTGCCAAAACGCAAGGCACTTCCGCCTAAGACATTAAGTTGCGAGATAACTGATGGCAGGTGGGTGTTGACGATGATATGATTGGAACCACTTCAAAAAACAGTTCCATGAAATGTTATAAAAGAAGCTTTGGCATGTGCAACGTTAGAACTGTCATCCTTACATCAAACCCTTGTTTAGGTCACGTGATGTCCCTATAAGAGTTAGGAAACAAGAAAACGGGAATACGCCAATTGCACGGCAGGGTGCAGATATTGTCATACGTCGTTCTATTACTGCTCTCATCCACTCTTACAAGATTATACCACTTTATTTTGGCCATCTTTCAACCTATGGGCCACAACACACGCGGCACCATCAACTTCTGCTTAGAAACCGGTGCAGTCACGAAAGAGACTGTATTTTATACTGGAAGATAGAGATCTGGAAACGCCCTAATATGACTGCCCTAGGGTTACAGAGAGAACAGACTGGATCAGAATTCAAGGAAATTCACAAAAAAGAACGACTATTCTCAAGTATCAGCCGAATCCATGAGGAAATCTGAATACCTTTGCGGAATATAGATGGCAGCAACGCAGCTGAAGCAAGATGTTCTGGGATTCGCGCATTTGTAACGTCACACCATAAAAAACTAGAAACAAAGACATGTTGAAGGAAGTGATCCTATACCAGAGAGATTTATAGGCATCTATTCCCGGAGAGGTGAACGCTGGTTATGATAGTCTAGTAAAATTGATAAAAGATTTTAAAAAATCCGTTTTTCGAGGAAGAGAATCGCCACATTGCAAATTTCTACTGGCACGACTCACTCGAAGATTATTCGGACCTTCAACGAGATTAGATTCCTTTGACATGAGAGTTTCATGTTCCACATTGGTTCTAACCACAGCCTCCTTTATGTTAAGACTTCAAACTGGAAAAAAAAATGTCACAATAGCTAAAGTACATGCTAGTTGTGCACGGCAAGATATTCTGCACGAAACCGATCGCCTACATGATTGGCAGATTAAATGAGACCCAACCGTGGACTATTAGCTATTCGTCAACGGAGTCAAGAGCTGCGTGAAATACGCCATAATTCATTAGTCAATATGTTTGCATAGAATTTCAAATAATAGAGAGCAGATGAGAAGAGAACTTAGACTAGACCTGATCGCAAAGCAGTTCTCTGCGAAAACAACGACAGCACATTCAAGAAAAAATTAGATGTCTAAAAGGAATCAGTCTAGGAAAACTGCTTCGGACAATCTCTTTATTTAAGAGAAGTTGCTACGAAACCATTTCTATGCTGTTTGAGATGAGATATCAAGAACATTTCCCCAAACAACATCACAAACATTCTTCTCAAAGCAAGAAGTCACAAACCTACGTTTAGTACCAGCAAAACTTATCGCGTTATATCTTTAAGAGAATAAACACTTATTAACTTCAGGACCCGCGCAGGTTATGTAAGGTTACATAATGTCTAACGTTCATTGTTTACCGCATCACATATGTCCTTCAAAGTGCAGCGCGGCAAGTCTTTGTCGCTAATTCCATCTCAAGCTCAACCACGGAGTATCCAAGCACTTGTACTGAGAATATTTGATCAAAAAAGTCGAAAAACTGAAAAAGTTTTAGGCCTTACCTATTTACTAAATTATCTACCTTATTAAAAAATAAAGAAGGTGAGAAAACTGACCTATAACTTGAACTAAATCACGCTCGCGACGAATCAGGTTCCAACAGAGACAAAGTAGAGCAAGGCATGTGAAAGTCTGTCTTAGACGGTAGCATCTAAATGTCTTCACATATTGTAGTTGCTAGGCGAAAATAGGCCTTCTAGTCAGTTCTCGGCACCGAGTAATCACTAGCTTTTAGCAGAATGCTCGACTTCGTGAATAAATGCCACGCAGGACTTTTCGTAGTAGTCATAAGGCAATACCTCAAACTTGGGTAATTAAACCTTTATATACATAAATGCAACAATAATAACATGATAGTAACTATAGAGAAGTAATGGTAGAGGAATGAGACAAGTTAGAGCTTTGAGGTGCTAAGGCCTGTAGTGAAGTGAGGCTAACAATGAGGCAATGGCATTCAAACATTGTAATACCATTAACACAATATTAACAATAATAATGAGATTATAACGAAGTAGCCTTTGCTTAACCGTAAGCGATGCCGCGCCGCGTCTATTCGCGGCCAGCGCGGCGGCTGAGGGAGAGAGTATGCTGGGGGCGGAGGGAGGAGACTGTATGCACCAGAGACGGAGACAGTATGCTGAGGTGGTGAGGGTTACAGACTGTCCGTGTTTCGGCCAAGCTAAGATTTCAACATTATAGCGATGAGGAGCATTTTAGTTGATAGATGAGGACTGTAAGTTACATGAGTGTTGACGGTGCTATGGACAGTGAATGATGAGTCATCTACGGAGCACAGTCAGGCGGCTGGTCGTGAATAACGCTATGTCAGCAACGTGAACTTTGAGCATCGATGGGTGCCACCATTGGCTAAGGGTAAGGGCCAGTATGATAAGTGGCTACAAAACTGATAAGCCTATAGCGGCTTAGCAGAATATATAGCATAAGTTGGCCGCTTAGCGGCATTGTACACATTGCGTGTACATTGTGGGAGGAATGGTACATGGCACCGATGGCGTTGCAAACAGAACGCATTTGGTAACACCCGCCA
>UYYA01005233.1:0-10812 GCA_900624975.1 Angiostrongylus costaricensis | reverse complement strand
TGAACATGACGCAGAATTTGCACCGAAAACAATACATTTCGTTTGATCTCACAAGAGCTACCTATCTGCGTAAATAACAAACCGTAAGAAAATTTCACACTTCTAAACCACCCAGCTCAACGCACCTGACATGATCCGATGACGAACACCGAAGCTAGAATGAATTCGTATAGAACACAATGCCTATTATTTGCTGACATCAATAAGATCAATAAGATTCTAGAATTCTTTTTCAGTGAACGACCTGCATAAAACGGTAATTAAAAAAACTTTGTAACAAAATCCTTATCTGATAGTTACACTTACAGACACTCCCAACGGCTTGCCGCCTCGTGGTGGCTTGGAAATGCTCCTGAGTGTCGGGCTGCCATGTACAGCGGAAGATCATCCCACAGCAAGACCTCCAAAGCCGAGTAGTAGCCTGGGGTTTTCATTAGGAAGCACAAATAAGAGTAAAGCAGTACCAAGATCCACCATCGACTTCATGCCGAACCAGCTACACGGTGGCAAATCTCCCTCTGATCCACATGGGCAGCTGCTGCCCGTGGTGGTGGTGACCTACGGAAAACTTTAGCTAGGCTGACCTCGAGAATCCATGAAGCCGCGGTTGCTAAATTAGAAAAGCTTCGGAAACATGGAAATTATGCTGGCGTTCGCACAGCAGGTGAAGTCGGCCCATCCAAGTACTCGAATTTCCAAGTATAGTTGCCAACGCTGAGTTTCCACACAGATACTAAGGTCTCGCGGCATGGCGATTTCCAAAAAACCTCAAAACACTGTTTTCGCAAAAATCATGATGTGAGCAGTTGCCATGTAGTAACGTCAAATAATGAGCGAGCCTGCCCGACTACAGAGGACATCTACTGATTCTAAGGCACTTTTCTTAAACCCAGTTTTCAGATTGGCACAAAGAGTTTTTGCCCTATCCTTCTGTATTCGGTCGATATCTTATTCAACAAACACCATACAATGTACAGCACATAAAAAATCAGCCTCTGCACATGACGATTTATGAAAAAATTTTCTGCACAAATTCGTTATTACGGCGCAAAGACTGTTCCAGGTGGATGTTACCATGATATCACCTATCACATATTTACTGACTTGCATACTTAGATGGTCCGTCCTCACTGGTTGTATGGGCTTCAGTATAATCACAATTTTTTCAGGGTTTTTTGGTTTAGCTATTGTGTTTCCCTGAAGTTCTGAAGTCAGCTATGCCAAAGTCTGCCCCACGTCGTCATCACCGTAGAAAGTCGCCGCCCTTGTGGATAAGAGGGAGATTTGCTATCATGCGAGCAGTTTTATATTAGGATGGTTGTCGATGCTCGCAATACCACACATATAGTGTGATAATGACTATCAAAGGCAAAAATTGCTGTGGATCGATTGTTGGTGAGCCTTATTAATCACACTGTAATCACACTCTAGAGTGAGAAGCACAGTAAGAATCACAGAACTTTATGGAGTATTTGTAGAACAAAAAAAAAACGAAAGAAACGAGGAAATAGGAGAGTAAATGCGCGGAAAGTAGAAGTATGGCAAGGAACACTCACAAAGGGACATGATCGGCTGTGGAGAAGGGCTGCTTGAATTGCACGAGTTGAGTCCATTGCGCAATTCCAAAGCGAAAACTTACGCACAGTTGCACATGGATCTCGGTGAACGGGTAAGCCCGCAGTGGAGCTGGAGCGCAGATAGTTGCGATGGAGCAACATGTTACAGTTGGTCTTCCTTATATTAAGCAGGTATTGTCATAAGGTTCCAGAAAGAAAAAGTAGTGGTTCATTCTTGTACCATTTGAAAGAGCCATTCACTCACTTTAATCTTTTTACCACATCACAGGCAGGTTGGTTTTTTTTTGATTATTTTTTGAGGGTTGGCCTTAAGGAGATTCTTCCATGATTGCGTTTTGAGCTCCTGGTTTTGCCTCGGAATGTGAAATCCTCGAGCACCTATGTGTGATTCGTTGGATCCTGAAATTTAGAAGAGTTGAAACAGTCACTGATTGATGCTTTTACTATCCAGGTCGGTTAGCTGTGAACAGACATGTGCTCTCAACTGAAAGATGACGGGTGATTGCTGTGGCAAAAAGACCGATAGAAATAGCTAAGAGACGGTCGAAACGAAGGACCTGCATGGTGTGGTGGTGAACGCGTTACTCCCCGGAAAGGACGATAGCGCTTTCGTTTCCCACCATAGACACCTACGGTCCAGAGTTTTGCAAATATCTCAGCAACGTTGTGGTTGTATTTCGCTTAGTAACCTGCCATGAAAACTATAGAAGGGAGAAAACAAAACGTTAAACATTGAAAGGTTTTTGTTGTTTTTGTGACATAAAGTCGACCGTGACAGCTTTTTCTTATGTTGACCCACTGTTAATACTGTCACATTTTTGTGAAACAATCCAGTATTTTCATGGAATCGAGGAATTAGCACTATTTCTGCGGTTCCAGGAGCAAAATGTAACCCTCAGTTCTTTGGTGTATGTAATGCAAGCAGGCGTTACAAAACAAAAACACATTGAATATGCTAATGAAGTTCTGCAGAAGGTTGCTGCACCTTTTTGGAGTGGTGAATCTTGGTGGGACAAAAAAAGCAGCACGCGGATTTTTCCAGAAAAAATTCTCTTTTTTTGCGAGGGTTTATCACCACGTTAATTTAGTGATCTTCTGGGTACATCACCGAATTTCACTAGCATTGCCAATTCGATGATTAAGACTGCAAGGAAAGCAAGGAATTAGATCTTGCTGGTCCTCTACTTGCGCATCTGTTCGAGTCGTTGTTAAGAAATTTACTAAAAGAGGTTAGTTTCAACCTTTTATTCTACATTCTGTTACTTTGAAACCATCCTCTTGTTTCACGCTGAGACTTACCGCACAAAAGTGCGTAAATAATAATGGAGACATTTCACTCGAGGTTTATGTCAAAACGTCAACGGTAAAGTGGGCTTGCATATTCTCTGACCAGAGGTAGGTGGAGTGGAGAAATCTGAAAAAGGCGCATTATTCTAGGGTCAGCGTACTGTAGATTTCGTTTTTCCCTTTCTACATATAGTTTTTGTGCACAACAGTTTTGTATAGACATCGATTTATTAAGGAATATAAACAATCCAGGTTAGATTCCTACTAGTTGTAGTATTTTCGAACGCTAGGCCTTAAATGTCGTTTGATTCTATAAGCGTGGTTTTTTAGGCCTTTATTCTTCTTACTTACCACAGCTACTCTTTCTCTTCTACGTAGAGCTTACTAATCCACTGGAAGAGAAATGAAGCTTGCGCAAAGGCGACAGCTGCACGACTTACAACGGGAAATGGTCCGCTATCTCAGTCCACTGAGTTTCCGATTTGCTTTTTGTGTCGTTCTTTTCTGCCCTATTGTTGCTAGTGGAAAGAAAATTACCTGTTTCGCCATTATGATCAACAGTTGAAGACCACGATATGAGTCCGATAAATGCAACCCCCCTCGCTAAAGCAGTGGTGATCTCTCTACATGGCTAGCAGAAAGCTTCCTATCCACTTGTACGGCTATACTCAGCTAGGCGTAGCACAACTTCCACTAAAAACGTTGAATAACTCAGGCGATAACGCATTTCTACACTCACCATTTTCACCAGACCATCCGCTAACCAACTATCACTTTTTTCTGCCTCTCTTACTAAGGCGATCTTTAGAAACGAATTGCATGCAAAAAATGACCACATCGTTTCGAAGACAACGGAATTCTGCACTACAGTAAAGAACCGACTTGCTTTTGTTGTTAGAAAACTTTTGGACTCCAAAGGCTCTTATTTCAATAGAGCTTTTGGTGTCCAGAAGCACTGATGCCGGCTGTGTTTTTCGTCCATCATTGATTGTAGAGAATCAAATATTCGCATTAAAAAAGTGTCTTGCCGAGAAGTTGGAAATGGGTCTCGTTTTAACCCACTTTTTCGCTTATTGATATGTTTTTCCTATTTTTGCTTATTTCTTACTTTTTAGATGATTTTATCCACTTGGGTTTAAAGTGAAGACGAGCTTCCTCAAGTGCACAGTTTGCGAGTTAAATAGTGACCGTTGACATTCGTTTTGTGGAAATGGCAATAGTAGTTATAAATGGTCAGATCTCGTTGGTGATAGGGTAGTTTGACTGATCGATGAACTGGAAGGTGGTTTCTAAGCGTAATTTCTACTCCAAACAGTGAGTGATTTTTTGGTACGTGTGTTATAGCGCTTCTTGGTTTTCCTAGAAACGGTGATATTGGCAGTGAGGCCCGATGATCTAAATGCTAAAGACTGTTGCAACACCCACACCCATGTGAGGTTCATCCTAGAATGACTACTGGAGTACCCAGCATAAGTTAGAGTAATGCTTGGATACATGCCATCGTTCCATTCCCCGATCATAACTAAATCCCAAGGAATACTTATCGAGCAAGTTATTTAATCAGTGGGCATGATTAATGCAAAGAGTAATGCTTGGATACTTGGACAGCCTGTCCTCACTGGTTGTGCGGGCCCGAGCATAATTCTTTTTTTTTCGGAGTTTTTCTGCTTTAGGCATTCTCTTCTCTTGAAGTCTCCAGGTCGTCTCCACCTGCCATTAAAAAGAAAAAGGCAGTAAATAAAGGGTTAAGATTGTGATTACAACTAAGCCTCAGCTTAACGGGGTTCAATGCCGATTTGGGCATCCCAAATCAATCCCGGGTGATTGCTTATGGCAAAAAGATTGACAGAACTAGCTGAGAGACAGTCAAAACGAATGACCCGGATGGTGTGGTGGTGAAGTGCGCTGCTCCCCGGTAAGGACAACATCGCGCGTTCGTTCCCCACCGCATACACCTGCGGTCCGGAGTTTTGCAAATATCTCAGCATTGTACACGTGTTGTATTCCACAGATATTTGTTAGCTTTAGTCGACTGATAACGTTTACAAACCGTACTATACATACAGATGGATATGGGATGAGGAAGACAAGAATTTGGAGCGCCTCTCCAACTGCGATTTGCTGCGTGGCGCCGTGACGCGCAACGACGACGTCCGTCGCGTTGAAACCTTCAGCATCGCCTACTGCAGAAATAATACGTTGTCGTGAAGATATGAGGACCTAATTCCTTTCTGGTGCATAATAACGCTTGCAATGAGACCATAAAACAAATTTTTTCAAATATACTTCTTGTTTTATTCACCCTACTTTCTAAACGTCTGAAATGTTTCACTGAGTTAAAAATTCGGAAGAAATAAAAAAGGGGTAAAGACCTCGCAAACTTTACAGAGGAATCCGGAACGCTTACAACACGCCACTCTACGGAGGGTGAATAAAACACGGTGGGACGGAGAAGCACCAAGAAATGCTACCATAGGTTCCATCGAAGAAATTTCAGTGAAGAAAGAAAAAGAAAACGTGGCATTTATGGCGAATAACTACGGTTTGCACGTTATACAAAAGTATTGGCCATCCTTTCGCCATTATTATTGGCAATCGCAGCACTCACAGCGTTCCGGGCGTCACCTTGATGTTCGATTTAGGAATTTCACTTCCTCTCGGAAAATTGAGCGCTGATTTCAGTTGTATTGGTTACGCCAACAGGATCGTGTATCAACAGGATATCAGTGCATCGTACTTGAGTTGGGTATTAGCTCATCTGTGGTGCTCTTCCTCTGTATTTAAACTTCTAAACCTTAAATGCAACTAGGTCCAGATAGAGCTGTATATTCCTTATGGGAATCTATTGCGTAAGAGCTGAAAGACTTTCCTTGAAGGAAAGACTTCGCTTCTAATAAAGTTTCTTACGAATTATCCCTTTATTCTGAAAATATAGTATTACACACTGCAAAGTAGATAAAGGGAAGCCCCACATCACCAGGAATTTGCGGTGCAGAGTAATTTTAGTGTACTAGAGAATACGACCTGATGGTCTCTTTAGCTTCAGATTCTACAGTGTCTTTAAAGATTTCTCGGAAACCCTAGCCTGATCTTTTATCGAACTTCAATTCTATCATCGTTTGTGATGTTGGAACGTGTGAAATGTCCATTGTTCCTGTTCAATTCTTTCACCTCTTTGACTGCTTATTTATTCACTTTTTACAGTGTGCACCGTATTATGCTATATGGAATTCTGCCTCATCAAAATGAAGAGTTCACAGTTTTAACGTTATATTTTCTGCCTATTACAATTTTTCACGACAGGGTGTTATGTGTAATACAAGCACAATGATGGCGGGATATTTGCAGAACTCCGGAACGCAGATGTCTGTGGCGGGGAACGAACTCGATATTACTCTTTCCGGCGAGTAACGCGTTCGCCACCACACCATGCTGGTCCTTCGTTTTGCTTGTCTCTTAGCTAGTTCTATCAATCTTTTGCCACCAGCAATTACCCGCCAGCAGGATTGATCTGGAGGGTCCAAGTCGGCCATGAACCCAGTTAAGGTGAGGGTGTAGTCTAAATCGAGCGTTAACTTCTTACTTACTGCCTATTACAATTTTTCACCGAAGGAACTCAACCACAGTGTTGCTTAGATATTCGCAAAAGTTCGGACCGCAGTTGTATACGGTGGGGAACGAACTCGATATTACCCTTTCCAGAGGTTAACGTGTCCACCACTACACCGTGGGGGTCATTTTTTTCGGTTTTCTCTTAGCTAGTTCACTTTTTTCTCGTTCGTGATTGAGTTCTTTGTTGTCATAATTGTCCCTTTCAAAATAAGAGCGCATTTAGTACAAAGTTCTCTCGAATTCTTTCCTCATGCCTGCGAATAGACATTGCATCTTTCAGCAGCTCCTTTTGAGACAAGCGGTTCTTTTATTGTTTTACATCATATTTTATCCGAATTTATTGTCCGAAAATATCCGGAAATAAACTTTCTAGTTATAAAACGTGCTAGGTACGTACAGCGTAAACTACGTGTCAAAGGTGTTAATTCAAACGTACTATGTGGACATAGACTGATAAATATCTGTATTATCCACAGGTAGTACTTTTGACAACCACTACACAATTATTTCAGTGTTGTCACCACTGTAGAAAGTGGGAAGGAAATCCAAGAAATTAAAAATGAACAGTTTGCGCAAAAGTAGTTGTGAACAAAATAAACAGCACACCAAGAGAAGCTTTGTCTGCTTGGCTTTTATATTGGTTTTTTGTGTGACATAGTGGGATTATAATCCCTATTCTACCATTCAAAACGGTTGTCATTATGATCGATGATGTGGTGCTAACGGTACGGTTCAAATGGATCCTAAATGTGTTTTTCAATTTCCAATTTCCTGACCCTGAAGAGAGAGAGTGGGTGGTTTGCGTGCAACGTGAGATTGAGCGACCCTGTTTATAGTACAAAGCGCTTGCAACCATTTTGTTCTTTTCCATAATTCATAGAGTTGGGAAATATGGGCTTTCTTGCAGTTTTATGTATTCTGCAACTAATGACTACACATTTGACGAAGAATCGTTGTTAACCGAATACTTATTTTCTAAAAACAGACTTGAGAGAACAATAGAACTAGCTGAGAGACAGGCAAAGCGAAGTATCCGGATGGTGTGGTGGTGAAGTGCGCTACTCACCGGTAAGGACAATATCGCGCGTTCGCTCCCCACCGCATACACCTGCGGTCCGGAGTTTTGCAAATATCTCAGCATTATATACGAGACTTGAGAGTTTTGAGGACTTGACCTTATTCTTCATTAAAATAGTAGCATAACATATTAAGCGCTACTTCTTCAGTAGTTCGATTTTGATGTACACAAAAAGACATGCATCACGTTATTCCTGCAGTACTTGCTCCTACGTATGATTTACAGTCATTTATAGTTAGTTCAAATGGTGATCACAAAGGAAGAACTTTGACTCGTCTGCTCCACCAGTTCAAAATTGGACGTGTTGCGGCATATCTTTCAATTCTAGCGCAAAACGAAAGCCCAGGAGCTTTAATTCCGTACTGTTTACCAGTAAATATATGATTACTGTTGGCTTTTTATTGTTTCCTGTCGATTATTTCATCTTATTGCTTTAAATCGATCCTCCATGTATGTGTGTAAGTGAGATTAAAGGTTATTCTTCTATACATTTGCATGACCCGTTGTGAAATACTGCATACATCCGAGCACTTCATTTATTCTGTTCGTCGTACTGCATCCATCACCTACGAAAGGCTTCAGACAAGCATTCGAGTTTGGCTGCTACCTGTCTTCTTCAATAAAGCTCGCTTCAATTCACTTGAATTTATTCTGAACTGCGAATGCCAGCATTAGAAGCTTCTAGTAACAATCTAACGATGCCAGCTGTCCAATATCACCCCTAGTCTCATTGATCATCGAGCAACCTGAGAACTCTCTCAGTGAACTCTTTTCGTCCCTTTAACGCGTCAAAGAAGATGAGTGGGTTAAGACCACTTTTTCTCTAGCGGGAAGCTATCCACGGCTATGTTGATACACTGCGCGCTGGCATGCATTTACTCTAATCTGGGCGTCGGAATAAAAATATCAAGGGTTTCTTCTTGGGTGATCCTTATGGAAGGTGTAGCAGTAGCTACCGGACGAAAAATACAGTTACTCGGGTCAAGCTGTCAGAGTCACTACTTTAAAATAGACTACTTGCCTTTGCATGAGTTAGCCACGCCGGATTTTTGTGCTTTCTACAGAGAAGGATCTCAAGCTTGCGTAACTAGACTGTTTATAACAGTAATAATAAAATAACAACGATTCGATAATGCCAGGACAATGCAAGGGATGGTCTGATAATACGATGAATATGCGGAAACAAAATAATGAGAGGTTGTTCTTGAAACAAAGGTCTAACATTGCTATAGGCTAGGAAAGTAATACATTACACAGGTGTCACACAGAATACAACAGTGGCAGTACAAAGCGCTAAATGTGGTAGAAGGCACATGTTTGCTTGTAAGATCCTTAACAGTGCGGTAAGGATAAGATAGATACAAACAGTGTAATTACTAACAATTATTAACATGGTCATTACGAAGGATGTTCTAGGGAGGAAAGAGTTGCACTAGAGATGAGCAAGAAGACTGTGGAGTGATAAACTATTAAACAGGGTAAATCGCACATGGCACCTTAACATCATCGAATATCGATGGTGAAGGGGCAGCGAAATAGTAACTAGATAAATTAAGGTGGAAATAATGGTCTTTGTGGAATAATTATTAACAACGTAAATATCGAGACGGTAGCCAGATTAATAGCGCATAGCAGTATAGCAACTCTTCCTTGAAAAGTCCCTATTCTTTCATATTACAACAATATGTTCGTGTAGTAATTGTTCAACTATTGAATACATTTACTTTTCTTCACATCACATAGCAATCTTACTGTATGTAAATGTTTCCATCTCATTCAGGAAAACTTTGAATGCAATAAACGGGCTTCATCACGCTAACCCCTTTGTATGAGCGGAGCTTTTGGTGTGTTGTCTTGCTCAAAACCTTTACCCATGCGGCAGCAGAAATAGTTGTTTAGAAGAGCGTCCTTCATCTGATGCGTTCAAAAGCGATGATGAAGCGATGGTCAATGGTGGTTTTCTGGAAAATTCAGAACTACGCTAAAACACCGTATTCTTCAGAACATATTTAAATAACCTTGTGAATCACCATCCTGTTTGCGTGGTTAGCGCACTTGTGGTACCACCTGTTATTTTGTAAAATTTTTATACAACTTATTAGAATTATTTACATTTTGAGTAGGGACTCCCTGATTATCCACGGCTTTCATGACTGCTTCTGTCGCAGTTGTGTCAAATCGATGGCTTTCTCGAAATCGATGAAAGTGAAAGAGAGCGGTCTTCTGTACCCTGGCGACACTGAAGTAAGTCTTGCTATTGTGTGAATGTGGTCCACTGTACTAAATTCTTGCCTTCTGCTTTTTCACATAGGTGTTCTTCGTCCAGTGTTCTGTCAATATTGTTCAAGATTATAAAAGTGAAAACTTTATTGACGGCAGAGAGCATGTTGATTGCGTGATCGGTGCCGACATCGTGGAGGTCACTCCTTTTGAACAATGGCACGATCTTAATGGTCTTCCACTGATTCGGCACTTGCATTTACAGAGGTAACATGTGAAAAACTGAGACGGTGTGTTTATGAGGACTTGCGGAATGTTCTTCAGATGTTCGGGTGTCCTGTGAGATGTCGGATGTTATCGCGTCCTGACCCGATGCTGTTCGATTTTTCATCGATGAAATGGCAAGTCGGGTTTCCGAAAAGACAGCCAGTGGTACGACATATTCTTTTCATTTTATTTGACCCGCCTTCAAGTCTACTGTGGGGATCTCAGCAATTCCAATATTTGAATCGTTTCCACGCATTCATTATTGACGAATCCCTTCCAACTCTTACGTGTGGCTTCGATTAGTGCTTGAGGAATTCCTTTTCATCTTGAAGAATGAAGTAGAATGCTGATCGAGCAGTTTTTCCTAGAATTCTAAAATACCCGAGTTGGAGCATTCCCAATTTGATTGCAGAGAGTGGCTTTCTTCCCAAACAAGTTATGTGCCAATTTCCCGACACCGGAGGTACGAGAGGCCTGGCTGGGTCGGAGCGGTATCGAACCAGTACCGTGCTCGTGACGACGGACATCATTACCACTGTGCTACCTACCTTCCTCACAAGATGTTCAACCTTTTTTGCTTCATATGAAAGCGGGTGGACGCGGCTAGTGAAGAAATCTGAGTAGCGGTCTTTGAATGATTCACTCCATTGTCTTTCTAGACGCTGTAACTGTTCCGTCTAGGCGTCGAAAAGCAACCATCTTGGTTTTGTTATTGGCGAGGTGTCCGTTTGGCCTTGCAAAGGCTTATCCCAGACTCTGCAGCTTCGATGA
>UYYA01005232.1:0-32325 GCA_900624975.1 Angiostrongylus costaricensis | reverse complement strand
GACCTTTCCAGGCTCTGAAGAAGGCGAAACCGCCGAAACGTCAGCAATTGTGTTCTAATAAATTCTATATTAACAACCTCGTGTCTGCTTATTGATGAAAAACATTGAATTTACAAGTCTTTCATGAGACTTCCACGCCCTTTAACTACTATGAAGGAAAGGGCGCGAGAAATTTAAGAAGTTGACAGAGCAGTATCTCCATAGATAGCATGCAGATGAGACCGAGATTCGAAAAACACAACAGGCTTAAGATGTTTGTGTTTGGAGACAGGACCTAATTTTCAGTGATGTCGTTGAAGCTTAATGTTATTTTCGTCAAATCTTACGAAGTGGTGGTGGAAGCACAGCGATTAATCAGCCTGTGGACGAACTATTTTGTTTTTTATGACTGCCGCCTAGCCATGATGGCATGTGGAAACGACAACCTTTAGATATGTTGATTGAACGTAACGTGTAGAGGAACGACATAGTCATCAAATTTGTCGGATCTGAATATTTAAAGGAATGACCCAGCCATATGATGTGCCGGATTTTAATCTAAATGTGAACAGTTGAGATAACGATCGTATAACTAGTACAAGGAAAGTGTCGTGTTTAACGTAATAGCGAGACGGTGTACGATACATGGAGTTGAGTTTAATGGTGCAGTCCAAGCAACGAAAATTGGATATATGTCTTGGGCGTCGTTGTCACAGCGTGAAGCAGCCACTGCGTTAAACGCTGGAAACGAGCGTGCTCATTCAAGGGCGTGGAAACTTGTAGTGGTGTGCGTGTGCGTGTGTGTGTGTGTGTGCGTGTGTGTGTGTGTGTGTGTGTGTGTGTGTGTGTGTGTGTGTGTGTGTGTGTGTATNGGCGTGGAAACTTGTAGTGGTGTGTGTGTGTGTGTGTGTGTGTGTGTGTGTGTGTGTGTGTGTGTGTGTGTGTGTGTGTGCATGTATGTATGTATGTGTTATATATAAATGAAAACACAAATCGATAACAATTCTTGGCTACGAACCTCCTCTCATCTCAGCCGGCTGATGAAAGATTATTATCGGTTAGCAGATATAACATAGCGGACATTACGGAGTCTCATGATGACTATATGATGATGTTTTCCGTCATAAATACCACCCAGATTATACCCTACTCTTAATGACAAACGGGTTTTCGTTGGTTTTCTAGTAGAATGGGATGATTAGATGGAATTTTCGTGCAGAAAAAAGGAGACGCGTTTTCCTAAAAATGTTGAAAGTTCGCAAAAAAAAGGACGACAACCCGAGCAGTATTTCTTTCGAATATCAGCTAATGAGACTTTTTCACATTCTGGAACAGAAGAAATTCCCAGTCGCTTTAGCACAGCATCTAAGCTTGGAATTCGTAAACACAACAAATTCAGGCGAAATTTGGTTTATTATGGAAGAGCATCTTGCTTGATAGAGTGGGGATGAGCGTTCAATGCACTAAAAAGCTCTAACAAATCAAATTCACAGAATCACCGCCATATCAAATTGCTTCTAGACATATAAAATGTGCTTGGTTTGGATTGAAGTCGCTTTCCTTTTCTCTAGGAAATCAACCAGATCCACTGTGAAGTAAACGGCGTCTATGTTTGTGAAATAATGATAGAATTAAATAAAGAGGATATAGTAGTAGAGAAGAAGGAAAGGGATGAACAAAAAGGAATAGAATGAGAGAATGATAGCAGGACTAAAGACTAGAGGAGAAACGAGAGTGAGAAAAGAGACAGAGAGAGAGGGAGGTAGTGAGGATGGAATGAGTTCTTGATGAAGCGAAAGCAGCAATGAAGGAAGAGAGAGATGAGTAAAAGCAGAGAATAATAAGGAGAGAAAGAGAGAGTGAAAATGAGAATGAGATGAAGAACGAGAATGAGAGTGGGCACTCGATGGAGAGAAAGTAGCAATGAGGGAAAGAAGAGGGAGGGGGGGGGGGGGGGGGGNGGGGGGGGGGGGGGGGGGGGGGGGGGAGAGAAAGGAGTAACAAAAACAAAGAGGGAGAAAAGTAAGATGGAGAGCGAGAGTGAAATAGAGGAGAGTGAGCGCGATAATGAGTTAAATGTGCAAAATACTCATCGCTTCTTCCGTCGACGAAGCTCAGTGCGACATCTCTACGCCACCAATTACGCTTAAACATTCGATATCTTTTTTCTATTCGTCTTAAATCCACAATTTATCGGCAAGTTTATTACAGTATTTTTTTCCTTTCACTTTACCCTTGGTAATCAATCTATCGTATCGCCGCCGCTTTAACATATCGTTGACAAATTCCAGGATGTTTGGCACGTCAGATATGAGGTGGAGTGTTTGCTTTCTTATAGAATATTCCATTCAGCAGGCTGACGATGAATTCAGCACTTCATGTTATCGCAGAAAGTAAGAACTGATTGAAGAATATACGTCGAGCAGAAAAAAAGTCCGATGAGGAAAACAAAGCTCCCGAAGGTCCAATTTGTAGCGACGTTTTCCCAATTTCTGAACTTCAGCAAGAACAATGCTATGCAGCCAGAAAAGCAGCACTCGAATAAAAGTCGCAGGGAGGCTACTCACATGACTCTACTGCATGATGGAATGTCATTAATGTATCCAAGCAATTACGAGCATGAGGAGTCGGCCAAAGGATGAATCATTGAGCATAAAATATCGAAAGCTTCATTTAATTCTAAGCAAAATAAACCCTTTGGTTATCTATAAGCATTTCAATTTACTATTCAGCATGTATGCATATACTACAGCTACGTATTCATTTAAAAGGGCACGTGTGGCGCAGTGGTCGGAGGCGCCGCGCAACACACACGTGGAATCGATCTCCGCGCCCATGGGCCACCGAGCCTTCCATCCCTCCAGGGTCGGCAAATTGACACGAGACTTGTCTGAGAGGATAGCAGTACTGGATTGGTGCTTCGGTGAGCCACCGCGGGTCATTGCAAAGGCCAGAAATGCATTCACTCACTTGCAACGATGCTTAATGAAGTCGAATCCATGACGCATTCCTAAGGGTTTGATTAACGTTGAGAGCTTATTCCTTTTAGAGTTCTTTATGCATTAATTTATATTCTAAAGCATTCTGTGGATTGTTTCAAGAACAAAAAGTGTTGTGCCTCAATCTTTCTTTTTCGGCTACATCACACATTCAATTCCATTCGTTAAAGATGGTTGAATGCATATCTAATGTATAAATTCAATTACAGGGGTCATGCGAAGTTTGAAATCAATGTCTTCTGCCATCTCGGACAAACTTGGTGTCAATTATCGGACACCAGAGTGATAAAGGACTTGGTTATCTCGAGTCGCCTGCATCAAACCAACGACTATATGTGTCGTGCATGGAACTTCTAACCATTGCGCTAAACACACCCTCACAAGTTTCCTATAGAAGTAGTTTTTAACACTTAAAGACTAACCCATGGATGTGCGTAGCGCAGTGGTCGGAGATGGATGTGCGTAGCGCAGTGGTCGGAGGAGTTCTACAATACTCATGGGATCGATTTCCGGACCCCAGGCTCACCAAACTCTCCATCCCTCCGGGTCAACAAATTGGTACTGGATTTCTGGAAGGATAGCAGCACTGGTTGGTTACATCGGTAGGACACTGCGAATAATTTTATGGGCCAGATATGCATTCAATCATCTCCAGCGATGATTAACGAAGTCGAATGCATGGCGCATACCTCAGAGATTGACCAACTAAGTGAGCTTTGTCCCTTTCTATTTTAAAGGCTAAATCAGCATTCTTGCCACATCTTATCGAGGTCGCTTCACTAATAACTCATAAAATAGAGTGGAACTAGTAATCTTAGTCGTCAAATGAAGGAACTACCTAGTAGCAGTAACAATAGGCGTTTAAGGTAGACACTTCATCCTTTTCACAAAATTCGTAGCTGTTTTCTACTCAGGACCAGTCATCATTCGATTCCGGTACGGCCTCCGCGGCTCCAATCTACTAGCATATTGTACTCGGTTTATCTAATCCGTAAAGTGATAGATAACAATTCAGTGAAGTTGACGTCAGTGGGGGTCATTGTGGATATTTTGCTTTGACTAGCACTCATTTGATGAATCCTTTTAGAACCACTCTTTTTAAGCATAGTGTCGGCAGATTCTGCTCAGTCTCTCTTTGTGCATGGATATCCGAGCTGGCCATAGAATCCATAAACACAAAGAAAAAGAATAAATAGAAGAAAATTGCTAACAAGAAGTAAGAATTGAGTCTTCGTGTTCGTGCCCTTTGCAATGTCAACATCATGCCATCTTTTGTCATCTTTTTAATCACCCACTGTGTGAGATGGTTACCTACATCGAGTTTTCGTCTTCTCTTCCAAGATCATTGGTGTTTTTACCAGAGCTACCACTAGTTTTTCTATATTCGTCAAAACACGATTTTTCCATAAGGATATTCTACGTCGATCGATCAGTTTCATTATTTCCGCTTAGAATAAGTTGAATGCAATTAACATCAGCTCATACGACGCCGCAATGCAGATGGTGGCTATCGGCCTTCGGTTATCGTCATTATATTTCAGCTTTTGCCTGACATTATTGACGTTAGTACTCCAATAACCCAAGAACATTTGTGCAGATTAACACCAAGACAGAAATTTATACGATTGCAGATTTCTCTAGAAGTTTATTCGATTCATTTAAATGATGCACTTTATAACCAAGAAGGATGTCCACAACGTTGCCATCCATTCATTTATGTAATTGACATCACGACATCTTGTTTAAAGACATAAGAACAATAAAAATTCCAAAATGATAAGACATAGAACTATTTCTTCTGGTAAATTCCTCTCATTAATGAGCAGTTGCTTGAACTGGTGGACCTTTCGTATGTGTCTGTAATTCAGCTTTAGTCATCGGTCATCGCCGCATGCATATCATTACTAAGGAAAAAAGTTTATTTTTAAATGCGTAGTTAAGTTCTCTAAAAGAAATGTATAGGCGTTTCATATGCTGTTGAAACGTGGCTTTTTGCGTTCCTCTACTACATTCAAGCATCGCTTCTTTCCCATTGGCTGCCGCTTTGAAGATATCCGCCCCTGTCATGCAAGCCAATCAGAGAAGGGAAGCGACACATTAGCGTCTAAGCGCCACAGATGAGCATTAGCAAGGCATCAGCACTTATGATTGCGACACGAAATGTTTTTCAGATTTCAGACGTGAACTTTTTGCTCGAAAGTGCACCTACTTCTACTAAAGATTACCACTGATTCCTAGGAAATCATTACGCTACTGATGTTTCATCTTGAAAATGCTTCATTGACGCAATTATTCGTTATCACTTACTTACTTGATACCTGAACGGCCTGTCAACAGTGGTTGTGCGGACCCCAGCATAATCTCTATTTTTCGGAGATTTGTTGGTTAACCCATTGTGGTTTCCCGGAATCTCGAGGTCACCTTGGCCTAGGTCTGCCCAGTTCTTCTCCACCACATTCAGTCGCAGCCCTTGTGGATCAGAGGGAGATCTGCCATTATGCGACTTTTATACCAAGACGGTGGTGGACTCTGGTGTTGGTTTACTCTTATCTAGGCTCCTTGACCAAAATGCCGGATTCCTTTTCAACTTGGGAGATCCTGCCAGAGATAAGTCCTCGCGCTGTACATCGCAGTCCGACACCCAAGAGCTCCTCCCAGCCACGATGAAACGGCAAAGCGTTAAGAGAATTCGTTATTACCGTGGCCATAAATCATAAACACATAACAAAATCCAGCTGTAAGATAAAAACTGTTCTAAATTTCTAAAGCCCTAAAAGTTCCACAACTTTCGTTATATCATTTTAGGATTCTGATCCTCGAAAAAATCCACCATCACTCCCCACTGCGATAATTCCTAGGCAAAAACAAACCTTTCGTTTCCATATAGACACCTTTTTGTGGTGATAATGTTTTCGTTGGAGTATCTGGTTGATTCTTTGTGGCAGTGATTGCACCAGCATGCCTGTATTCAGTTGCTTGAGTGTGGTGGAATAAATTTTTTCCAGATTTAGCTTAACATTGTGATAGTTGTAGAGTTCTAGTTAAGCATTAAATCGTAATCGAAAAATCAGCTAATTCGAACACCAACTCATTCAGAAAGGCTATCGGAAGCGTGAGCGACATACCTAAGTTGTGCTATTGAAGTAGATCCACTCGGCTGATTACGTTTTCTTGATTCATTAAGAACTTGCTGAAAGCGGTTTTGATATACTTGGAAACAAAAAATAGTTGGGGTTAGGCTGTTTTAAGTTTCCATGTCTAGCAATAACTAGTACTACACCTTCATTCCCAATGAGATCTCATTCGCTCGTAGACGCTGTAGTTTTCGACGCAATTCGTAGACGTCACGAGGTTGGGTCTCGTTCGGGCGCTTTGCGTCCTTCGACCTGTCGACTTCCTTCACACAGTCGCTAAAGTTCGAACGCATCAACTAGCAATGCCCAGAAAACACTTTGTCACTGATCACGTCACATTAAGTGGTATTTCGGATAATGAATACAAGAGTGGTATAAGACTAATGCCAGACTAGGTTAGCGAAAGAGACGTCGATCAAGAAAATGGGAAAATAAAATAAAAGGGAAGTGTCATTTCCTAGCTTCATCACCGCTTTCATTTTCTTCATGAAGAATCCTGTCGGCCACGATGGGAACGCATAAGCGTTGTCTTGCCATTCCTCATAATATTCTTGGACGAAAACCGTGGATCTGATTTTTCTGTATCTTCTAGAAATGCATCACATATCCGGAGTAACAACTTCTCGTTGATAAACCCCAACCGCAACGTCATCGCTACTTCTCGAAAGTCAATATGGGACCATTTCGTTTATCTGCCAGAAATGTAATTTCTTCAGTACTTTAGCCGTGCAATGACATAATGAATGACGCCGGATGTCTTTTCATCCCATTCCAGCAATTTCAAGACCTATTAGTTTTTTGATGGAAAGAGAAGTTAAGCGCAAGAATAGCCGAGATGAAGGATGTTAACGTATTTCACTAACGTCATCCTATCGAACGTTATAAATCAGATTAAGAGCAAATCGAAAAAATGGTGAACGTGGTCCTCCTCTCCGAGATCCGTTTAAGATTTTTGTATTCGATGAAATTAAATCAATATCGCCGCAGATTTCCCTCGTAGGATATTTCAGCGAAGTTTGTCGTTGCCCTAGTGCAGTCAGTCTTCCTGAGGACTTTGAACCAACAAACGTGTCTAGTCATCTTGTTTCCTTTCAATATTCTGAAATTTGCAACGGTTGACAACGACGAAAACAGCTCATAGGGAGCCGCTCGAAGGGCGCCAAGCAGATCTTCGCCAATACGATGTGCAGTTTGGTATTCGGAAACCCTCACGACGGTTCGTCACTGGAAACGAAACATTGTTATCCAACAACTAGGGTAGGGCAGATAGGATATCATAAGACCAACAATTTTGGAAAACTAGGTATTAAAAGATAAATGAAATGGCAGGATGCCACACTTGGCTAAGTAGCACACACCGTCCGACTCTGCAGGATAGGCCGCAGTAAAAAGGCGTAAATTACTCCAGCAATCTCTTTCGAATTCACAAACACTTGTAAAATTTTCTCGTTATTTTGGAAGCAATGACAGTGAAGACGAAAAGTTCTCAGCTTAGAAGTGGCAGTTTTATCATTCCTTTTCTGTGGTCGTTCATTGTGTTACTGACGCACCGACCTGAATTCTCGCACGACATTGTTGATGGCACTGTCATCTCCAGCGATTTGACCACGTCATTCAAGGTTTTACCCAAACATGAAATAGGTAAACAAACTGAGAGCGATAAAAATGATAGAGCTCTCGGCGTTGATCGATTTCTGAGAGATGCGCAATGAAGACTACTCGATTCGTAGCACCATAGGCCCAGCGATGTATCCTCTCTGGTACCAGCTTGCCTGTCCCGGTTAGATCGAAGGCTTGGGGAGCCAGGGACGGGAATAGAAGGAAGAACTGATCAAGCGCGTGCTGTAATGTACCTATAACCACTACACAGCATGCATTCCAATTGGAATGCATACCGGACTTATTTGCACATGGTTTCTGAAAAGTTCAACGATTACCTTCCTGATGTCCTTACCTAGTTGTACGCCCGTTGCCACTGTGAGCCCATATGCTATGCTCGGAGGTTACGATCTTCGTGCCATGACTTCGCCCTGATGGTGACGTATTCTGCAACAGCAATGAGTTGTTGCAGAATCAAGAAAAAAGTGTGGATCAGTCAGCGACAATGACAATGATTACAAAATGTTTTTTGCTTGTAACAATAGGCTGATTATTTATTGACACCCTCATGCATTCGACTTCATTCACAGTATCGTAGAGGTATATCTGTCCCATTCATTGGCTCTCAGAAGCCTTTCATATGCGTCAATTCATTTTCTACTACCAGGCAACTCTACTACCAAGCTGCTAATCTCGACAAGATGAGGTGAAGATTTGGGCTCCCCAAATCAATCCCGCTGACGGGTGATTGCTAATGGCTGTGATTGATAGAACTAGCTGAGAGACAGGCGAAACGAAGGACCCGCATGGTGCGGTGGTGAACGCGTTACTTCCCGGAAAGGACAATAGCGCGTTCGTTCCTCACCGCATACACCTGCGGTCCGGAGTTTTGAAAATATCTTAGCATCATTGAAGTTATATTTCGCAATATAGCCTGCCATTAAAAAGAGTAGGCAGAAAATAATAAGGTGAAGATAGTTATTTATCATTCGGCACGGGATCGAACGATCGACCCTGCGTGCATTGCAGAAGAACCCTCTAACTGCCGCACTAGCTTGTTGCCTCCACTGTTAATTCAATTATCCACTTATTTCAAAGCAAGCTGCAATGCCATTCACCATCCGAAGAAATTGAAATCTATTCTAAGGGTCAACACCAGCACGTCCTCATTTTTATAAAATGCGCCTGCTCAGTGGAACTTTTTTTTATGAAATATATGGTTAGATTTATTAATATTACAATTGACACCAACCGGTTCCACTTTTGTCAACACGAATCGACGCGCTGTCCAGTATGGGAAGAACGGTCCCGTGTACGGTGCTGCTAAACTAATAAAGATAATGAATTACTTTATAAGTGAAACCTTAAATAATAACAATAAAGCATTATAATTCGTCGTTTTCTTGCTAGCAATCGTCAGGTGGTTGTACAGCATATATTTACTTCCGTACAAAAACGCATACAACACAACAGTAGCTGACGTTTCGACAGTATCGCCTTCTACAGAACCGCATCTAACGTGCCTTCCACTGAGGAGGAACCGCTTATTACAGTCGCATATGGCTGATGTGAGTCAAGTTGTATTGTTGTGTCAATTACTGTTGTATTGCTTGTACGGAAGGAAACGTATACTGTATAACAACCTCGCGATTGCTGAACAAGAAAACGGTGCATTTACAATCCGATGCTGGAGTTAATAGGGAGCCAATCCTGGTGACTGTTACAATAATGCATTACTTAACAAATGTAACCCACATATCTGCATCACTGAAAAAATTCACAGTTCAAATTCACAGGAAAAGCCTACTCCTCATAGAAACACACCACTAAACGGTCTCCATTCTCGAGATCAACAAAATATGTGGACGATATAACTCATTGAACGACTCATTCACACGATCTGTAGTGTTTAGCTGATTTGCCCATTGATTTCCCAATTCACCGTTTGCTATTTACAACTGTTAAGATGATGTTGAGATATTTGTTGCGGGATAGCTGACGGCACTGATCGATAGAACTATCTGAGAGACAGGCGAAACGAAGGACCCGCATGGTGTGGTGGTGAGCGCGTTGCTTCCCGGAAAGGACAATGGCGCGTTCGTTCCCCACCGCAAACACCTGCGGTCCAGAGTTTTGCAAATATCTCAGCATCATTGAAGTTATATTTCGCAATATACCTTTCCATTAAAAAAGAGTAAGCTGTAAATAAAAAGGTTAAGATTACAACTCTTGGTTCGTCCTTCAACAACGTTATCCAAGCGGAGAATGAGTTCGGCCGCTTGTTCAGAAGTACAACATGCCATGTCACTAATCGAGCTATTCTGACTTCGCTCACGCAAAAACAACAACTGTTATGCCCTTTGCTTCCGTTTATAGGACAGAGCTTAATGAACAGCTCTAGTGCACTACAGATACGAATGGAGCTGTGGTGTTCTTGGCGTGGTTAAAAGCTTTGCTTGCCTGTGGTATTAGTTGAATATGTGATAATATTGTCTTATTTCAATACGCTATGTATTTAAGGATGTTCGGCTGTATCATATTCGATAAAAGACGACAAATGTTAGTGATAAACCTTGATCAGCCTCATTCGACAGCTGATTCGTTACCGCCATCAGCTCGTTTCCTGCCCTGAATGCCGACGATTCTGTCCTGAAAATTTAAAACTTCTTGCTTTACAAAATATTAAAGTTCACTATTGATAGAAACTAACATTATGAACCATAGCATTGTAAAAAAGACATGTCTACCACTGAGTTAAGACTGCACATGGGACCCTCCTTTGTGCCGCCATTCTCTCAGAATGTCCTTCCTTTTTCGTTCTGTTTTGTTAATCAACACCAGTACATCTGAAGGCTCCTACACTGTTGGAGCCATACAGTCGTCCTTTGGCTTGTTATCCCCATTCTCATAATCTTTTTCGGTCTTTACAGCTTTCTTCGTTCCATAGTATCTTAACATTCTCACAGTACGTGTTTTATGTGCTCTTGTACTGATGTTCGTTGATCGTCGTTTGCAGCACCGAACATTAAGTCCCACTAATAATTGGAGAAAATGACTATTTTATGGTTAGTTTCATAGCTATGACATCTACGTTTCGTCTAAACGATTCCACATCAATTTTGATGATTCACAATCACCATCGACGTCCTCTGTGCTTCGTGAGTTATTGTGGGTCCAGAAATGTGTTATCGATTCGTTGTTTCGTCTGAGATCCTCGACCATCCTCCGAAGTCCACCGACAAAAGCACAGTAGCAGGTCTCCCTGTATGTAAGGTATACGGGTTTCTTGTCTAAGATATCAATGGTCAACTTGTCATTCTCGATCCTCTGTCATTTTTATAAATGCTGATGCACCAGAATTAGTATTGGGCACAGGCATTAGGAGCTGCCTATGCAGAGTTAGAGTACAATTTGACGAATTTAGGTATTACTGAGTCCAGTGCCGTTAAAAAGTGTAGCGAAGTTATTATAACTTCAATGATGCTGAGATATTTGCAAAATTCCGGACCGCAGGTGTATGCGGTGGAGAACGAACGCGCTATTGTCCTTTCCGTCCTTGTCCTTTAATAAGTTGAAATTGTGATTATAACTACAGCCTCAGCCTAACTGGATTCGTTGCTGATTTGGTCTCCCCAGATCAATCCCGCTAACGAGTGACTGCTATGGAAAATGATCGATAAAACTAGCTGAGAGACAGGCGAAACGAAGGACCCGAATAGTGTGGTGGTGAGCGCGTTACTCCCCGCAAAGGGCATTAGCGCGTTCTTTCCCCACCGCAAACACCTGCAGTCCGGAGTTTTGCAAATATCTCAGGATCATTGAAGTTTGATTTCGCAATATACATTGCCATTAGAAAAGAGTAGGCAATAAATAATAAGCTGGAATTGAAGTTATTATAATTTCCGTGCTACCGATGGGAAATATTCCTACTTTTCTCCTTCGCTCTCACTCTCCCATACTCTTTATAAAATCCAATTTTCAGGCATGCAACCTTCTCCACATTTTCAAGAATAAGCTCAGAAAATTTCTGCTTTTCTCACGGGACCATTTCTCAGAGTCCAAGATACATTTCCCAGTATATAACATAATAGGAAAAATTCAATCAACAGTCAATCTTTTCCATAAGGAACTTATGAAAATGAGGATTCGGCTCTCCACATCATCCTCAAGCTGCCAGTCGACTGTTCACAGAATTTACCATCACCCTAGAAGAATCCTAGTGGTAAAGTGTTAACTGCCCTTCTGGATCCTATGAGAAAAGGCCATCAACAATTCATAACCTTGGAACGCACTAACACAACTATCTCACGACACCAAGAAAAACAAGCTCAACAAGCACTGAGTGAAAGACGACAGCATAGTCAACAACAATATTGAAGCCGAAGTCTCGCGCTAATACGACCACCCTGTAGTTGAGATGCACGGAGGCGATTAGAAATGCTGGGACTCATTTTAGATAATATTTCAAGACAGGACGATCTAAGCAATTAAGTAGTCTATGGAAAATGTCACAAACTTCACTTTGTCGTTCTTCTAAATCCATAATTTACTCAAAAACGATGTTTTGCATTGACCTATTTCCTATTCAACTATCTGAATCAAACCTTAACGGCTCCTCTGATTTCGTGTAGGTGCACGGCGATGACAATTCAACTTTCGTCTAAACCGTTTTGTATCACAAATCCAAAGAATGGACATTAGACAAAATCTTCCGAAAATCTGCTAATTTGTTCTCGTTGTTTGTTCAGATCCATAAAAATAATGAACACTTTTATTTTTAGGATTCAATCGTGCTTAATTGAGTTAGGAAGCCTGAACAGATTAAGAAAGCATGTCGTCATAAACCTACAGTAGGAAATTGGCCAGTTGTTGTTCCCGTTGGTGTTGCACTCTCAGCGGCAGTGCTCTGCTTTGATTCTAAATCGATGTAAGTGCTAGTTACTAGGGATAGGTTCTTGCAGATCTATTAGGAAAGTGAGGGAAGTCACACGGCTTACGGCTATGCTGACTGCGGTTAACCGAATGTTTAACTTCGTGCTAAGGTCAGTTACATCACAGTTGTCAGCTGTTTGAGCGAAGCAAAATCCAAATCGCTTAGAAGCCATTCATCCCAACTGGACGGTAACCATGGGTTTATGAAATGGCAGAGCATGAGCTTGTGTCGTTGATAAATTCCTCAGAAATGCTCTATGCATTGCATTCAACTCCATTCGTAACACTGCAAAAGTGATTGAGTGGATATTTGGTCTATAGAATAAATTCCGGTGGTTTCTGATATACACATTGAGCTCTGTTACTTTTTCATACTGGTCTTCTGCAACTATTTTGCGGACTGCAGAAAAATATCGTAAGGTGCACTTAATGAACTCACGGAGCACGGTTGAACCATGAATCAAGTGTATATTATAAAGTGCCAAAAGCCACTGGCTAAGCGTACTGCGCTACAATGTCACTCATAGTTGTTAATCAATTACAAACCTGAACTGTGCCGTTTCTTTGGCACAGCAATGATGCCGATTAACGGTGGACGAGAATCTTGGCCTTGCCATTCCTTGGCCACAGCGTGCACAGTTGCAGCGACATCTGGTGCTTCCATCTGGACTGTCTCGACCTTGAAGAAAAACGGATAATTTATCGAGCAGGTTTAAGGTTTCGTTATCAGAAGTGAAGATTCTACTACGGGACCTATGTAAGTATAACAATGGAAGGCCATGTCTGTTATATATGACATACGCTGCCATCAGCATGTTAGGGGGATGGCAATGTATATATTTAAATGTACTTTAACAAATTAAAACTTTTATGGACACTCTTTATAAAAAGAATATTTAGTTGTAAAGTATTGTTATATAAACGACATGACTGCAAAAGAGTATAGGACATTTCTTGATGAAGTGTGGATTTTTCTTGTGAGATCATGAAAGTGTAAGTGTAGTCCTTCGGTTCTCACATGATATGTTTGAATCCTTTGGGAGAAAACCTCTGAGTCCCACGTATCAAATATCAGTTTCTTTCTCAACAGATAGTCAGATAGTCACTATTCATGACAGATTAAGTGCTCGTTTTATTGGTATCGTACTCACAGTAGATTTCTCTTCTGACGATGTGATACCAGTAACGGTGCCAGCAGAAGCAGTCGTTGTGAGCTTGCTGACTGCATTGGTAGTTACTGTTGAAAAATAGGAATCAGGATCTTTGGTCTTGTCGTCAACAATTGGAACTGCTTCTTCACATTTGAAGCTGCTTGATTGCAAGGGCGTACCTCCAGTGAATATAGGAAATTTTGGTGAACTGAAAATTGAACGAATTTTGCTCTTTACTAAAGAAAACGATTCACATTGTGATCAATAAAATATCAGTATCAAATGAAGTTCATTTCAACCAAAGACACGCGTCTAAGCCAATAGAGAGGCGGAGCATGAGTAGCACAGTGGTTAGAAGTCACTTGTAATACTCAATTGTCGTCCTCGTTTTACCCTCCCTTGCTTTAGAGTGCGGAAATTTATAACAAATCTGTCTAGGAGAATAAAAGCACTAAATTAATAACTATTCGTTAGACTTGTTTTTGTGGAGAATGGACTGGACATAGCAATCTTGTAAATAGCCATAAAAATGCTGAGATATTTGCAAAATCTCCGGACCGCAGGTGTCTGTGGTGGGGACCGAACGCGCTATTGTCCTTTCTGGGACGTAACGCGTTCACCACCACACTATGTAGGCCTATCGTTTCGCCTGTCTCTCAGCTAGTTCTATCGATCAGTGCCGTCAGCATTAATCTTGTAAATAATTCACTGTTGAATGTCATTCCTCGCCCATTTAATGCTCCGTGCATCTTGTCTCCATCAAATAACTGGAAGACTTACAAAGAACAAAACAGCTCTAAAGACGGTGGAACCGTCAAATCGTCAGCTGTTCTGTATTAATAAATGCTGTAATACCAACTTTTTGTTTACCCATCAACAAAAACTGCCATAATTATCTAACGAGATTTGTACGAAGAAATATTGGCCAACGTTGAACTAAACTAATGTTAACGTTCAAGGATCAAGAAACAGTGCACTAAACACTGGGAAAAGGGAAAGAACACGATACGGTACTTTTATTCACTCTTCCTACTGTTTCCAGAGTCATTCTCTCACTATCGCCACCAGATTCCTTAACGACAGTGGTAAGCTCGACGTATTTGTTTTGGTTGTAAACATTTCAAGATCTATGTTCCAACGACAATTCGTTGTATGAGACACGACCAAGTTAAACGCCACTTGTACGGGTTAGAACGCTGGCACTTCGGTGAAGGAATAAAGGACAAAGCGCTTTAAGCTGATTAATTCTTCAGCCATACAAAGTATGTTGGAGCACGCTACGTATCATAGAGAAAACTGAATGCATATTCTTTCTTTACAATGGCTTTCAAAAGCGTACCAATTCGTCAGATCAGTGGTTCTATCTCCACGAGCAATTCTGGCGCCAATTTGCCAGTCCCGGAATGATGGTTAGCCCAAGGCATCGAACCGAACCACGGGTCGTGTGTGTATTGCAGGACACCTCTGGCCCATGCGTTAAATGTGAGCGTAGAAAGGACTTTTCTTACCTTACAGCCTGTACAGCAGGCTTAGGAGGAGTCGCGGGTTTCTCCGGCAATTGTCTCATTTTTTGCGGTGCATTTTCGTATTGTGGAACTGGTGGAACTACCTGAAAGTTCATTGAGGGTTCTGCGGTCGCGTTTCTTGTTTTGAACTGTTTGTTTTTGTAAGTAACTAAATTTCTAAAAGAATTACATCAATGACATCGAAATGGGCCCACCAGTTGTTGTGATTTCGCCAATTCGCCCTTCAATTCACGTTCATCGTATTGCCGAGCAGGCGTGTGTACCGCTAAAGTATTATGTCAGGTACGAACACATATTTGGTCTCACCATGTCTAACTACTTTCAAGATGAATTGTTGATCAAAATGAGCGAAATATGCTTTTTTAAGGAAACAGTTCACGTGCGTTGAATGCTTTCTATGACAAAGTGCTTTAGGTGAAGCGTTCAGTCTATCCCCAAAAATAGTAGGCGGAACAGCTCAGACAAGGGACAAACACGTATTGAAGATGAAAGTCGATCTAACTACGGCTGAAACTTCTTGGTTTTACTTGATTGACTCAATTCATTGGGCCAGTTGGCATAGCGGTAGACATTTTTTGTAAATGACCGTAAAGGCCATCCATATTTTATAACCTTAATCCAAGGCAAGAAGTTGTATTTCTACGGTAGATGAAAGAAGCATTCGATCGCCATTTCAAGGGGTTATTTAAGAGTTGTTTCCCGTTTCTACGACACTTGATATGGCCTCTCAGCAATGATCTTTGACAAACTATGCCTACTAGGAACCGCCTTTGCATTACTTCAATAAAGTCAGTAATGCAAGATGTGCAAGTAAAATTAGCGAACTAACCCGACTTTACGAGATAATTAAATATCCTAAATTATAAATAGCCACAAAAAGGTCTATGACTCAAAGACGAATCAGAAAGGCTCGTTAAGGAGGTGATGATCAGTACCATGAAGATCTGAAATAGACCACATCATAGTAAGTGGAAGGTTTTGCCTAACCGATGTCGCTGTTGTCCCAAAATTCTACACGGGATCAGACCATCGTCTCCTTTGTGGAAGATTCAGTTTTTCGCGAAAAGAACAAAAAGCCGCTGAATTCCAAAGCCGAAGTCCCAGAACCACCGTAAACTGTGATTTACTCAATTCATTAACCAGCTGTTGGGAAGATGCCGTTGTAGACAACATCGACGAAGAATACCATCGGCTTATTCAACATTTTCATGTTATCGCTATGAAAGCTGAGAGTTCGAAAGTCACCAAGAGACGTCTGTCTCCAGAAACATTCGAGCTGATACGCCAGCGTGGAATCGCACGAGCTGCAGGCAACCGCGAACTAACGCCCGAACTTGCAAAACAGCGTAGAAAGGCGATAAAAGAAGATCTTAAAGAGAGAAGAGCAGCAATGGACGAAGCTGCAGAGGCTGGGAAAAACATTCGCAAAGCCCACCGAAGCTTCACCAACTACAAGACCAAAATGATTGCTCTCTGCGCCCAGACGGAACAGTTACAGCGTCCAGATAGGCAATGGAGAAAACCATTGACGAATACTACTCGCATCTCTTCGATAGCCACGTCCACCTTCCGCCATATGAAATAAAGGAGGATGGATATGTTGTACCACCGGCTCTCCCTTCCGAAATCCGACATGCCATTTCTTCGGTGAAAAATCGAACAGTACTAGGTCCGGACAGGATAGGTCCAAAACACTTGAAGAACCTTCCGCCAGTTCTCGTAAACACAGTGGCTCAGCTCTTCACACGTTACCTGTCTGAATGCAAGGTCCCTACTCAGTGGAAGACCAGCAAGACCGTGTTGTCGTTCAAGAAGGGTGACCTGCGCGATGTCGGCAACTATCGCCCAATCCGCTTGCTGTCTGTCGTCTACAAACTTTTCACTCGACTCATCTTAAACAGAATTGACAGAACACTAGACGAAGGACAGCCATGTGAGCAAGCAGGGTTTCGAACAGGATTTAGTACGATGGACCACATCCACACGGTAACACGGCACGTTGAAGTATCGCGAGAGTAAAAAAAACCGCTCTGTCTCACTTTCATCGATTTACAGAAGGCCTTTGATTCAGTTGAGATAGCAGTCTTGGAAGGCCTTGATAGTCATGGAGTTCCTACTCAGTGTATAAAGATTCTTCGTGAGCTGTACAAAAATTTTATAACCAAGGTGTCACCATTTTACAACGATGTTAACCATGACGTCAAAGGAGGACTTAGCCAAGGCGATGCCATCTCGCCAAAATTGTTTACCGCCACCCTCCAGAACGTCATGCGAACACTAGAATTTGACAACTTTGGGTGAAAATCGATGGTCGGCACTTACACCATCTTCGCTCTGCTGATGACATCGTCTTTATAACACCAAACATTGGCCAAGCGGAACGAATACTGGCCGACTTTGATAAAGCCTGTGGAAAGATTGGCCCTCGACTAAATCTCACAAAAACTATGTTCATGAAGAACGGATTGGTTTCGCATGCCCCATTCACGCTCAACGGAACAAATATCTCCGAATGCTCCAGTTTTATCTATCTAGGTCGGGAAATGTACAGCTTTCATGAAGACCAACGAGGATGTAGTGAAGAGAACAAAGAACAGCCGACTCCGTGCCCACCTTTTTGACTCAACGTTACTTCCTGCCTTTAACGTATGCGTCAGAGACCTGGTCGCTGCGTAAGCAAGATGAAAGGTCACTCAGCGTTATCGAACGCGCAGTCGAAAGGACGACGCTAGGAGTATCCCATTCCGCACAAGTAAGGGATGGGATCCGAAGCTCCGACCTGCGTCAACGATTAAAAATTAAAGATGCCGTTCTGTACGCTAAACAGTCAAAGATAAGGTGGGCCGAATACGTAATGCGTATGAATGACAAGCGATGGACAAGAGCCGTTAGTGAATGGATTCCTCGGGATGTCAAACGTACTGCAGGAAGACCACCGACGCGATGGTCAGAGTTTTTTCACAAAGAGCCTTGAAGCAAGATATGATGCTCGACGAGTCCCTAGAGCGAGCAGAACCCACTAGGCTACTCTTGTACGCAACAGGGAAAAATGGAAGATTTCGAGTCACTCAACGATTAGCAGGACTACAGGTGATACAGGTGATCATGAAGATCTACACTGCAAGATAAACAGGTATCTGTCTATAAAGCGAACTCTTTGCTTAATAGGTCATTAAGATACTGTATGAGCCACCAATGAAACGTTGTATAGACAAAAAGCGGATAATCACATTATGGTCTTCTTTTTGGCGCTCAATATGCATGCAAGTTAAGGATCATAGGTCAACGGTGACGCCAACTGTTCTGCACCTGAAGGCCTCGCTGTTAGTTGAGCTGTCAGACACCTATGATGCTCTTTACCCATTAACTGTTCTTTTATTTTATTTTACATGACCTATCTTTCAAATCTACTCGAAAAACCTATCAATTCTAGCATTCGATTGGCCACCTCGCACCCATCATTCACGAAGCTCTTCCAACTTTTTTCATGTGGGTTTCGCAGCTGTTTCAGGATTTTCCTTACCTCATGAATGTCCTTGAATTCTGATCAGGTGGATTCTTCTCCTTGAAACTAAGAGATAGCCGGGTTGGAACGTTTTCACTTGCCATTCGGAGAATAAACTCTTCCCGAACAAGTTTGGTATCAATTTCCTGACCTCGAAGAGTTGGGAGGTTCGATAGGCCCGTGACGGGGTCGGAGCAGTACCGTGTTCGTGGTCGGCATTACTAGCATTGTGCTACCCACCCAACTAGTTAGCTAGCAAATTATGAAGCACAAATTTAACGGAACACTTCCGTGACTCTTCGTATTTTTGTTGAGCAAACGCGAGGTGTTATTATTCTTTATTCACGAATGAGCTGACGTTTCGGCGGATCTCGCCTTCCTCAGAGCCGCTTTCTATGAGGTCTCCACTAAGTATGTCACGTAGAGACCAACCGCACAGAAATCACATGAAAGTATAATGTAATCATTATGTTGGTCTGCGGTTGGTCTCCACGTGACATACTTAGTGGAGACCTCATAGAAAGCGGCTCTGAGAAAGACGAAATCCGCCGAAACGTCAGCTCATTCGTGAATAAAGAATAATAACACCTCTCGTTTGCTCAACAAAAACACGAAGAATTACTTGATCAATGCCGAGGTTAATAGAAAGTCGGTCGTGGGAGTTACTTCCGTGACTGTTCTCCTAGAAAATAAGGAAAGCGTTACGGGCTATCAAATACTGCAACCTCTACCCTTCGTGCCCGTAATCCGAAAAATGTCCATTTGTCCAGAACTTCTGGTGTGAAATGAGAAAAACCTGCTGAATTGAGAAACCCTATCATTGCCTCCGCCCGAAAGGTTCGGAAATTATTTACGCTTCAAATGAATCAAATAATACTACTGTAGGAAGATGGTACAAGATTACCACAGCATACTATTTAAGGGACTGAATTTTAGAGTGCTTCCAATGTTTTAATTGACTCAACTGGCACGAGTCTATGGCATCTTGCCGTACAGTATATCTAAGAATTGACTTAATAATGCAGGAACGTACGCCTATTAGCGATCTCTTTCATTCGATTCTCCATCTCCCGTTGCTGTTCATCTTCACGTCGATATTTTGATCGCAACGAATCCGATTTCTTCCGGATTCTTCGCTGATAGATCTTAAACAACACCATCGATCTGCCGTCGTCGCAGTATAAGGTTGTATAAACGGTGACCGAAAAAAGACGTGTCCACTGTCGAAGGAATTTGCAGGTTCGAACCTATTCGAGAAAGGTCACATTACAGTAATATCAAGTCGTCTTCAACGTGTGGCACAGTTATTGGTTTGGGTTTGGGATCTCCTGTCACGCTCAGACAAGTCCGATTTTGAGGTATCTTAACGGCCGTCGCCTTAATAAAATTGGCATTTCATGCACCAAATGCCCATACGGGAGATGAAAAACCCAATGTCGTGCCCTTCATAAAGGAGAAGATGAACGCCTGATAAGATTTTGTAACTCATCGTTCCCTAGACTATTTTTTTTGACAACTAGTAGAAGAAATGAAGTCACCTACCCAACGTACAAAGCACATAATGAGACAACAAAAAATACATGTAAACACAGCGAATATGAACAATACAACCATCATCCATAGAACAGACGTCGTCGGTACACAACATCCTGAAAACCACTTAATCTATCGGTTTTTGTTGGCGCGCAAGCAAATGTTCAACCTATACATCATATTTAGAGGATAGGGGAAGAAGTGTTCCTTACTAATATATCCGGTGGATACGTCATGCACTAGACTCGATTCTTAACATCGTAGAGATGACTGAATACATATCTAGCCAGCCGAATGACTTGTATTTTCCTATCGATATACTAATCAGTGTTTTAACCCTCCTGGACAGGTTTAGTACCATTTCATCGACACCGTAAGTAAAGTAGGCTTGACTTGCCGAAACGAAAGACCAAACCGATGACCATCTATTATTGTTGGGCAGCAATAACCACTGTGCTACACCATATTTTGTAATAGAACAACAACATGTCTGGTGTTCAGTATGATTAGCTGAAGTGTGTGCGTACCGTTGAGATTCAGTTGATTTGTATGGAGGTAAGAGTTGAAACACTTTTTCACATAAAATACATGAAAGCCAAGGAAATCTTATTGTTGAGTAATCCCAAGCCGAAAACATTCATAAAATCCGACTAGACTCAGCTTCTAATCTAGTTGAATAATCAGCAGTTCCAGTTTATAATAAACTGAGCTACTACAACTGTCAACTAACGCGATAACACCAGAAGCACTGATGTTAGAAATCTAGTGGGAATTCACCCTCAATTGCTCCTCGTGTGTGGAAACAACACCACAAAAAGACGGCGATGCCATTGTTGAGCTCAAGTTTTGACTGAACTATTCGGAATAGCCATGGCAAGGCAAAATATGAATACAGGTGTACCGGCTGAACTTGACGATGAGAATATACTCCATCGAGAATTTAACTCTATTTACACATCTCGACTTACTGTTATCGTGCAGGATGTCGGTCTAAGTATCTTTGAGCAAATCTTGTAAATTGCGATTTCAATGAAGGGAGTTCGCTTTGATGCCACTGAAGAGCCGATGAACAATATTTGGAGTGGACTTAGTGAACACATGGGTAGGCAGTGGCAATATTATCCAACTCTTTTCCATCTTCCGCTTTCCAAATATTTCAATGAATCTGTTTTTACTTTGTTGCGAAAAGTCTCGCGAAAAGAAGGCAAAAAGCTATTTGGAAAATCTGTGAGGCTTCATACTGCATGTAGATAGTCCTAGATATACCGACTGGTTATCTGTCAAACCGTACAATTTAATAGTGAAGAAGCGGGATAAAATTAAGGGTCGTGTAAAGACACTTCATAATGCATGTAGATAATCCTAAACATAAGGGGCGTGGCATAAGGGCGAGTGTGGCGCAGTGGTGGGAGGCGCCACTGCGACACACACGTGGAATGGATCTCCGCGCCCACGGCCCACCAAGCCTTCCGTCCTTTCGAGAAGGGCAAATTGGTGCCAGACCTGTCTCGGAGGAGAGCAGCACTGACTCGACAAGTCGGCAAGCCCCGTGAGTCATTGTAAAGGCCAGATATGCATTCAGCCACCTCAAAAGATGCTTAATGAAGTCGAATACATGGCGCATCCCTAAAACGATTGATCAACGCCGACAGCTTTATCCTTTATTTTTTATAAAGATACTGTAGCATTTTTCTTAAGCATCACCTAAAACTATACAATGTAACGACAGGCGAAACGCCCAGCTACCGTCTGAACTCCACTGATTTCGTTCCAATCGGTTGTAGGTCGATTCTTAATCAGTTTCATCGCTTTTTGGTTCAAAGATTGTCCATCACCTTCTTCACTAGCAAGAGTGTTGGTTTTTAACAAATAACTAGATACTTTGCGCAAAATTAATAAATATCCATATTTTCCATAGTTGAATACTACGATTGTTAGCGCTTCCATTTTCATTTAATTGAGCTCTATCGAAAACAAAATAGATCTCACCATGTCTGAACCACAAGAAAGAATAATGCTTTGGATTGCGTTTAGCTGAAATGTTATGTTGTAAATGACGAAATCAACACTTACACAAGCCACTTTTCATGAATCAAAATCTTCAGTGAACAACATGTAAAGCATGAAGTGCTTCTCTTATGGAAAACTCACTGTCATAGCGCGAGGTAGCGATAGCGGACGGGGTGGTGGGCATCTAGCCTAGAAAAACAAGAAAACAAGATGTAAAATATCCAAAAAACAGCCGTTCTAACAATTATTTGTGGTGGATCAAAATAGTTTTGGCGCGAATCAAGTAACCCGTGCCAATTGGTCCCGTGTCGATTCTAGCAATACCTATACTTTCTGTTGTATTGTCTGACAAGTAAATTAACGAGAAAAAGGTAACTTTTTGTGTAATTTAGTTCAAATGGTTTGTCAGCAAACTGGAATATTTAAAATAACAAGTCAACACCAAATTTAACTACAAGGTTGTCGAGTTATGAGCGAAGCTTGGAACCTCAGGTGGACTCCAAACCTTTGACTACCTTTTCCGAGGGCTCACGTGGGCTCTCCACTACAATAACCAAAACCCTTGCTTTGCCTTTCTTTCAGCCAATTTTGTTATCACAAAACTTTCCACACAATGCCCTTTCGGTGGAAGTGAATAGGTATAAAGAATAAAGGATAGAGCTCTCGGCGTTGATCAATCCCTTAGGGGTGCGCCATGCATTCGGCTTCATTGAGCATCGTTTGGAGGTGATCAATTGAAGGCACAACCGCGCTTTGCAATGACTCGCGGTGGCCTATCGATGTATCGAGCTAGTGCTGCTATCCTCCCAGACAAGTATGGCATCAATTTGCCTACGCTGGAGGGATGGAAGGCCTGGTGGCTCACAGGCGCTGGAATCGATCCTACGTGTATTGCAGTGCGCCTCCAACCACTGTCCCACACAAGCCCAGAAGTGAAGAGCGAGTTAAAAATTAAGACATTGTGATTTCGGCAGCACCTTCAGCATAATTGGGTTCATTACGACTTATTCTCCTCAGATCACTTCCGTTGGTGGGTGACTACTGTTGTCACAGTTAGAGTAATAGTTGCGAAAAAGCAAAGCAAAGGTATCGGTTGGTGCATTGGATAACACGTGAGCCGGCGGAAAGGGTTGCCAGCGGTTCGAAGTGCACCTCAGGCTCCCAGTCTTGTCCATATCTCAGCATCCTTGTGGTTGTTTTCACACACCACCCTCCTATGAAAGGGAACAGACAGTAAATAAAAGTTAGAACATTGTAATTCTAGCATCAAATTTGTGAGAATTTTTTATGCTGCTGTCAAACTTATCATAGTACAGGTTCCTAATCTAACCTTCAAAAGAGTTTCTTGTTGATGGAAATTCTAGTGATGATCAAATACAGTGACTGAAGGATCATCTGCAAAGGTACTTGGGGAGCAAAAATGTACATCCTTAATAACGATTTAAATTTCCATCCGCGAAATCACGATTGAGAAGACATCCTGGACACCCAGCGGGAGGGATCTGAGCTCTGCTAGTTAACGCGTCCTACTGATACCACAATAACTGCGCACTTGTGAAAAGTCGCTAAAGGCTTGCTTGTAGACGCATTTGTATGAAAAATATAAGATTCCATCTTTATCAAACACAATTGACTTATACTTTCCATGATATTCCACCAAAATCTTTTTTTTTAATTTCTGAGAAGTACGTAAAAGGCGACTTCGCTTCGCTTTCACAGAAAAGAAAACATGTCCTTCGCCAAGCTTCTTACTATTACAAGTAGCGAGAATCAGGTGAGTATCCTTTCATCAATAACCATGAAAGATATGGAGCAACAATAGAAATATGATGCCCTTCGTATTTCGCAGATACGCTGAGCGCACTGGGAACCTCTGACATTCGATGGGTGTAGATAATGACCACATAAATCATTCAATAAACCAACGGTATTACAGCTGATAAAGTTATACGGGTGATTGGGAAGTATAAAAGAAACGATCATACCTCACCGGGAGTGGAAAAACTGACAATAATACCTACTTCTGTTCATTTTCCTTATCGCTTTTATGAAGGCACCTATCATGTTATCTATATGTACTGAAGCATCAAAAATACATCTGTCTATACCACAATAAAAACTTATGACAAAAAACATGTAAATAGGCTTCGATGCAGATGCCAGCACCAACTGACCCAAAACCTTGCTCTCTCTCAGTACTCATATGGGTTTGGCCACTAGAATCTCGAAAGAGTATAATGGCCGTCGGTCAGACTACATGACGCTGAACAGTTTTTTGATGATAGCAGTTCACCAAGAAGATAGATAACCATGTTTCGCACCACAGTGAAAGCTGATAGCAGCCTGAAGGCAACACTGAGTAGACATTGAAGGTATACAAAGGCAGGTATGAACTCGAATTAACTGAAAACTTAGGTGTAGTTGGAACTGAAAAGGGAATAAACAAGTATATTAAACGAAAGTAGCTCCACTCTTTTGTTCTAAAGTTTTCGATACTTCACTTGGTTTTAATTGCTTTCTCTGTTTTTATGCTAAAGATTCAGTCAACAAATTCTATAGAATAAGTTCATGTTGTTGATCATCTAATTTTCTTCATCTTAGGGTGCGTATAATCCTTATCAGGTGAATGAACAGGCGCTAAGTAGGAGTTATGACACCATTCTTCTTTCAATTCTAAAACAGTAGATGGATTAAATTCAAGTGAAGTGACCTGGCATACTATATACCTTTCTGAACCGATGTACGAATTAGATTGGTGCACAAAAAGGATACTGTTTTACACCAACATAATAGGTGAAGAAAGCAAATTTTCCACGGGTGGTTATTGGTAGCGACTCTGCTTACACGGTGATTACTGTGTTGAGAATGATTAGTGAATTCAGCAGGTCTGTCTAAAACAAGTAACTATTAAAAATTTTTGATTATAAGGTGATTAATATTAATAAAAGTTCGCAGGTGTTCTCCGGTGTCAAACTGGGGCGTAGAGCAGGCATTCAACCAGCACCGTAGGCTTCCGACATTTTCATCTGAAGGCCTGCCTGAGCGTAAACCAGTGCCAGGAACCACTGCCATCTTAATAACAACATATCAGCCGACAGATAAGTGATGGGGATCTGGAAAAGCTCTAACAATTCAATGCTGGTAAATCAACGGGTTACCACAATCAAATGAAAATTTTGCTGGGTTCCACTTTCTTGTGGTTCATGAAGACAGGGACCATTCAAGTACCGAGGTTAGAATAAGAATTGGAAAAATAATTTTTACATTGGTCAAGTATATTACGATTTGATAGGATCTTTATGAGACTTTGTAAGGAAGGCTTATGACGTTAAATGGTCATCCGGAATTTTCTACACTTTGTATTACTTCTTTACATTACTTTCTCAGCATAAATATGTCCAATATTGGTCAATTGGAAAACACAGATCAAAGCTCTTCCAAGAAATAAGTAAACAGCAAGGTCATCTATGAGTAAATATGAAGTTGATAAGGCTGATAATGCCAATATGCCAACTCTCTCTCTACTGATTCCTCTGCGCATCAAACATTTGGTTTCCAGCTGCGACTGTCTGACATGAGCCCAAACATGAGTTTGAGAAACTTCCCACATTTTGTAGACAATCACCAAAAAATTTGGCTTCCAACGCTCATTGCAACAGCTCCACTCATAGAAAACTTTGAGTTCATTCTATAAAACTAAAATTTAGAATGCAAATTCGTCTATTTTTTTGACGATGAAGTCCTGGAATTCTATATCACACTTTTTCCATACCTTCCCTTTGTGGCTGGTTTCTGCTGCGATGGCTCTACTGAACAAATGGAACAACCGTCCAACAGGATGTCTTCGAATGCGTCAAAATTGTTCATATACCATTTACTGATCATCTTACCAGCTTTATTCACCACTATTATTACCACTATTATTGCTATTATTATTAATATTAGATGAATGTTACATGTATCACACTATGCTGGTAGCCGACCACATTCTGCACTATACTCATTTCCTTGTATCCGCCATCCACAAAGGTCTACGACCTTCTCGCATGTTACTCCGGTTGCTGCTTAAAGTTTTTTTTGTCTTTTCACGAATATTACCTAATGCTGGTCGATTTGTTGCTTCTAGAATTCTGGGATAGACGCGTTCGGGCATTTACACGTAGGATGAAAGGGGTCAGCTTGTCCTAGATTGCTTTTTCGACCCTGGTGGAATAAGACGCTTGGTTCGCTCGGGACAGCGTCGAACCACTCCCTTGATAGCGTTGGTCTGCCCGTGTAGTGAACAGGGCCATTACCACTGCGCTACCCGCTCTCTTGTGCTCGTTTACCTAGATACTCGGTTGACCCTTTACTGGACGTGAAGGCCCTAGCATGATTTCCATTCGTTTCTCTCCAGCAGAATTGTGGTCCATGGTGGTGATTTCATCTAATATTCTGACGCCCACTAAGCCCATTCCATAAACCTGAACTCCTTGCCATCTACAAGTGCAGATGTTGTTGACATTAGCCACGATCACGTGCGCCCATCTCTTGGGTGATCTTCCAAAGAGGACACTTGTATGCTCCCAAAGTTACATCCACTATTTTTTCTCCATCTTCCATCTGTCTTCGTTATTATGTGATCGGCCCAGTTATGTTTCTCTATCGATGTATATTCTCTTGGATCCCGAAAATAGGATACGCTCCGGAAATCTGAGCTGCACATCCCGACTGGACTTTGTGAGAATCAGTTAGATTTGAAAGGTCACCGTTAAAGCACACTGTGAGCAGTGTAGGTGGTCTTGCCTGGTTGGAGTAGTATCCCATGTTTTTGCTGCATAACGAAACGCTGGAAAAGTGTTTAATCCAAAAAATGAGTGCAGAGTTTTAGGTCTGTTAGTTTTAGGTCGGTGGCTTCTTAGACCAACCTCAATATGGCTGATGTCGCTCTCCTTTTTCCGTCTAATTCCTTCTTCATGTTGTTTTCCATGTTCTCTAAACGTCCAAGGTATGCGCACAAAGTTACAAAGTGGTTTCTGCAATCAGAGAGCCACCCAGTTCTATTTGTTCGCCTCGTACCAAGGTGAAGTGGGTCTTCGTTCCATTTATGCACAGTCCAACCTTTTTTCCCTCTTCATTAAGCATATTGATCACCGTCTCTGCTTCATTGGTATTTCTTGAGTAGGTGAAGACGTCGTTTGCGAAACGAACACTTGGTAGCAATTTTCCATCAATGCGTATACCTTTTACGAAGACGTATGCATGCATGCGTGCGCGCGCGCTTTCTCGTTTACGCGGATTGTATTCTACGAGTCACTTCGTTCTCTGTAAAACTTTCTAATGACGATCTGATAAACCCCCTTTGAGAGATTCTGGTTTGCCGCTTATCTGATGTGAGCATTCGTGACTACCATTTTTAGCTTTCAATCAGTCTTATCAGATTGTTGTGTCTGGGTAAAGCGCAATCACGCCCTCTTTAAACTACTTCTTAAAGTACTCTCACTAAACTCCGCCTTTAGTAATACCAATTTAAGGAGCTTCATCAGTACTCTTCACGAAATTCGTTAGCAGTCACTTTCTTGGTCTTGATTCCAATATTCTTCACTCTTCTGCATATCGTCACATCGCCAATATTTTACTGCTACCGTTTTATAACAACCGTTATAACACAAGCTTGAGAGTGTGTTCTGCGACTACAAACGAAGAGTCTCGCTTGGCATATTCATACAAAGGCGATCTTTCACTTCGAGCTAGCATCTCTGACAACTAACTATTCAAACGGTATTTCTATCACTACGACGGACACCAGGTACTCATATTAAATATAGGAAATCAGCCTCTTGAGTTATTGCGAAGATACGTCAGCTACGGTGTTTTGTACGAATAACGTTGTTCAATACACTATCAGCATTTTTCAAAATCAGTTCGCTTACCATTATAATTATGTCGTCAGAAAGCGGAGTTGGGAGATTTTTTCTCACTTTTCCTTTGCAGAAGTCGATACCTTGCAAAGTCTATAATTTTAGCGAACCAATCTCTATTTCCATAGGTTCTCGTTGAGTTTTTAAGCGATTGCATGCATTTATTTCAATGCATGTTCTATCGGTACGGCGATGAAAAAATATATGAAGTCACATATATGCTAGGAAATCGATACAGGGTAGAGCTCATTATGCTGCTGAATTGTTCTATACTGTATTGTCGTAGCACTGAGTGTGGTCCCTTTGCTTTTCTTTTCGTCGTTGTTATTGTTATCGAATTCGTCACAATGATGTAGTACATATGTGAATCGCGTGATTTGAATGTGTGATAGACAGCAAATAGAACAGCCAACGTCATGTTCGTTGTCGTAAGGGGATGAGACGAACTGCAAACGACAGATGGACGTCTGATGTGCGAGGAAGCTCCACCTGGTTAATTAGCACAACAGCCCACATCGGGATCTGCAACACCTTAGTTATAGAATCTGCTATGGTTGCTCTGAGGTCGTTATCCCATTGCGTATTCAGATCCGACCTCACCTTTCTACTCTTTTTCAAGTGTTTCTCTCTTCAATCATACTCTGCTTTGAAATTGTAACTTCTCTTTTCACGCTCATCATAAAAGCTTCTAAAAGTGAAATTCCAATCAGTAGAGCTACTCGTGGAAATCTCTCTTCCTAAAGATGCACGTATGATTCGAAATTGACGAACAATAGCACTTCCCTCTTAATCCATTTATGCCAACTAATTAAAGATAATTTTGTCATCGAAGGAAAATACAAATGGGAACTCAAAATTCAGCTCATATGGACTTATGAGGCATATTGGGCTCACACACAATCGTCATTGTATGAAACACAGAATCACTCACGACTAGTAGAATGTTTATAAAGTATTAATGAGAACATTATTCGCATTATTTGATTACGATAGACTTAAGGACACGACTTTTGCAGAAACAATAAGTTTCTGAAGGGATTTCTCGAGATGCCTGCGTCCTTATTCATTCCTTATCCACTAACAATTTAGCGAGCAACAGGAACTCTCCTCACTAATATCTGCAATCTAGCAACGGTGTCGCATTCGTCTTCGATCAAAGATCCTCGGAGCAATTCGTCCATTGCGAGATGTTTTCTCCATCCCTTGCATTCTTTGTGATATCGGGCGTGGACATGCAGCAGCAGATTTAGCGTAGCACGTCCGTCCATTCAAAAAGTGCCGACGCTCGTTCATTGCCATCATTTTTTTCTTCACCGCACGATTTTATCCATCTTCATGCGTGGTCTCCATTTATAAGTTCATGGAAATAACCTGTCGCTTTCTTCTTGTTCAGTGCTTTGCCTGATTTGGTATTCATTATGACAATTAATCACAATCAAATTTTAATCACAGTGCAAATAATGGCGATGCCTCTCAGTGGGAGCATGGCGCTGGTTAGACTACCATCTCTCCGCAGTCGTAACATTGCCACTAGACTTATTTGTGTGCAGCTCGCTCCTTCGAATCGGTAAAGGCTGGTGGTTGCCTGTGACGCAGAATGTGTCAACGACACATCACCGCTGTCCAGAACTCCAAGGAGAATCAACTCAAATGGACACTTATGAAGAAAACTAAAGGCTCTCAAGAAGCAGCCGAAACCATGCGCAAAATCCAAAGACCCTTGTGGACGGATGGATGCACAGAAACGAACTGAAAGAGAAGTACAGGGATCTACACAATACTTGATGTGGGGGCCTATAAAATAAATAAATAAAGAAGCGAATAAATAAACAAGTGAATGAAAGTTAATCACATCATTAGAAAATTTTTTTTGAAAAGTAGCTCGGCCATAATAATTATGATTTGTTGCAATGTTAACTTTTTATTTACTGCCTATTACAATTTTTTGCGTTTTCGACTACAGCCACAGCTTAACTGGGTTCAGTGCAGATTTGGGCTCCCTAGATCAATCCCTCTGACGGGTGACTGCTGATGGCAGTGATCGATAGAACCAGCTGAGAGAGAGGCGAAAGGAAGGACACGCTCGGCGTGGCGGTGAGCGCGTTACTCCACGGAAAGGACAATAGCGCGTTCGTTCCCCCCACCTCCCGCCCTCGCAGACACCTGCTGTCCGGAGTTTTGCAAATATCTCAGAAACATTATAGTTATATGCCGCTATCTATGTAGTTCAACTGCAGAACCTCCTCGGCACTTTTTTAATTAGAATCTTAAAACACAAATATTTCAAGTGTGAGAGATTTTCTAATGAACACTTGCTTTTCTGTCAACAGTTTATGGTATACTACAATTTTCGAACTGCAAGACTCACAGCCTTGTTATAAGTGTATTTCCACTTTTGTTTACCTCTTGTTCTTATTTAACGGCAAAGTATGATGTATTTTATGATGTGAAGCACAAACTCGGGGATGCTGAGATATCACCAAAACTTCTTGTGATCTCAGCTCGGCTTCCAATCCGAGATTACTCTTATCCTACTATCATTGTGGTTATGATTAGTTATTTGACACTATAAATTCTATCGGCAGAGTGTTAACGATCATTGTGTGGGTACATGGCTCCAACGGCGAAAAAGCGCAGATAGTGTTAGTGTGCATGGTGATTAAGCGCCGGATGTTCAATCCCTGTGACGTGCCAATGAGGAATGTTGTTATGCTAATCATGAAAGAGATAAGGTGTTCTCCAGACAATGGTGGAAAAACTGAAGCTGAGGCAAACTGACGAGATGAGTATGAAAGACAAGTGCTATTTTGAAGCTCTTTGTGTACGCTTTTCTAAATAACAGGCGGTGAATTCTCTTCAAACTTGTTCTTACATTTCCAAAAAATCTTTATGAAATCTCTGGACTAGGTTAAAATGTTGATTTACAGGAAAACAGTGTAATCTGTTTAACTGACTGGTTGAGAGAGCATGAAAAAATAACGGGGAATAAACAAAAAATAATATTAGGGTAAACTGCTATTTATTTACTCTGTAATATTTAACTAAACTCCAGTGGTTTAACTGAGGGGCGGATAGAACAGAGGTGGTGATGTCCTTCATCACGAGCACGGTGCTAGTTCGGTTGCCCGCCGGGCCAACCAAGCCTCTCATCCCTCTGGGATTGGGAAATTGGTACCGGACTTGGCTGGGAAAAATCACCCTTTGCGACCCAGTTGGGAACGATCCACAGCCCGGCTATCTCATGACACCAAGGAGAATTGCTCGGCCAGCATTTTACGACATTCAAGATGAAATGAAAAACCTCAACCAGCAACCGAAGCCACACGTAAAAGTTGAAAGATCTTTGTGGACAGTGGAGAAGAGGAAACGATTCGAGTGTGAGAAGTGCTGAGAGTCGCACAGTAGACGTGAGGACGGGTCCAATAAAATAAAAAATAAAAGTAGGAAATATTTTATTAGAGATATCTACTCTCTAAAGGGCGCCTGTGGCTCGGTAGTCAGAGGCGCCCTGCGACACACATGGGATCGACCCCAGCTCCCGTGGCTTACCAAGCCTTCCATCCCTCCGGATTCAGTAAATTGGTATCGTACTTTTCTGGGAAGATAGCAGCACTGGCTTGACATATCGGTAAGCCACCGCGAACCCTTGTACAGGCCAGATATGCATTCAATCACCTTAAACGATGCTTAATGAAGGCGAATACACGCATGACGCATCCCTCAGGGATTAATCAACGCCGAAAGCCTTATCCTTCACCCTTTTATCTACCCTCTCACACTCTCTTCGATCGTTAAAATGACCAACTGTAGAATTCGCTGTCCTACTGGATGAATTCTAGGTGGTAGCATTTCTCTTACATGTAAAGGCTTACGTAACGACCCTAGATAGAAACAGTCGTTGACGTTCAAAATGACTGCCATAGATTTGTATGAGCTGAAAACGATTTTCAAAAATGATTTTCTTTTCAAATGGCTTTATTCGTGTTAATCATATTGTTAGATTTTGTATCCACTAACGTACATCCAACAGCTATTACAATATGATGACTCATTGATT
>UYYA01005231.1:13969-32360 GCA_900624975.1 Angiostrongylus costaricensis | reverse complement strand
ATTGTATATCAGCATACCCTTCCAGGCTCTGAAGAAGGCGATACTGCCGAAACGTCAGCTAGCGTTGTATTGTATTGTGTGTGTTTTTATGGAAGTAAATGTGTGCTGTTTAAAAACCTCGCGATTGCTGAACAAGAAAACGACACGATCATATGACGTTCCGAATTTCGCTTGTATCACAGCATCGTAATAGAAGGAGCGTTTCCAGCAACTTTTCACAGTGTTCTTTTTTAAATATTTAATGTTATGTCATATTTTGCGTCTTCAGATCAAAACAAGCTTAACAATGCAATGTTCGAAGAAGACGTTCGAAAGCGTTAAGATTTGGTTTTCTAAAGGCAAAGACAAGCGAATTTCGCCAATTATAAGCAACATAACAGTGGCCAAATAACGACATAGATTTGAAGCTATTGAAGTTTTATGTTTCGCCAGAAATGTAATTCACAATTAACCCATAAAGTTTAGCGTCTAAATCTGTCTTGCTGGCGTACCTACTTGCCCACTATTTTCGAGCCAATTTCGTGAGTTGATATCAACGCTGCAGTGGTCCAATCGCATCATTGTATACGAGTGGAATCCCACTCGTATCCGAACTTAGGTGTTAAAGAACGGGTCATTGAAGCAGAAACTAAGCACGTTACAGTAGGTAATTTCAAAAAAAGCTGTGAGTTTGCAGCTGCTGGAGTTATTTTTTGCGGGGAGCAAATCACGTGCGATGTCCAGACATTCCCAAGCATCCGTACGGACACCAGTGGAATCTCAAATGAGATGTGAGACAGCAGAAATTCAACGCCTTTACAGCGATAAACCGTGAGTAGCCTTCTCTTCCTTCTCTTCCAGAATTTCTTATGTTATTTTTTGTTTTTCAGCGCAGGTTTGAAAGCAGATGATGCTCAAAGAACTTTACTGCAAAGACTGTACGAAACTACGGAGAGTGATCAGAACCATTACGGGGTCAATTCTAAACGTTAACTTTATTATGTTTAACGTTTTGTTTTCTGCCTTTCTATAATTTTCATGGCAGGTTACTGAGCGAAGTACAACCACAACGTTGCTGTGATATTTGCAAAACTCTGGACCGCAGGTGTCTATGGTGGGGACCACCGTAGACACCTGCGGTCCAGAGTTTTGCAAATATCTCAGCAACGTTGTGGTTAACTTTATTTTTTCATTCTGTCCTTCACCTTCAGAGCTCATGTTTACATATGCTGAAAACTGAAATCATATGTAAAAGTAAAAACACGATTAGGAAAAAAAGCTTTTGTCCTTGATTCTTAGATATTTGCCAAAGAAGATCCTCAATGAAGTCCTGACGTTGGTCCTGACATTGGTAAACTTTAAGTTGTTGATCATATGTGGATATGTGTAGACCGTAGTATCAGCCATGAAAAACAAAACTGAAGCAGCTTGTTGCCAAGTACTTGGGGAGCACAAATTAAAATAATCGGTTGATGTCCAAGGTTTAGGGACCAGCTCGAACTTATCTGAAATGGTACGGATCGCGTATCATTATATTTGGACTGCTGCTGCTCAAATGGGTGGCGATGTTACTATTGGCAGCTCTGTCGCTTGGAATTCTTGCCGGTTCTGTATTACTGGCCATCTATGCTATCTACAGTGCTATCGGAGTCGTCTGCCGGTGTCAGCTTAACGAAGGTGATTGACGAATCCAAACCTTGGAATCGATTACCAAGCCATTTTTCACACTAACTAATGCGCCGTATTAGAAATATAACTTATCGATCGTTGTATAGATGAAAAGCCCACTTCTAAAGCGTAAAATTAAAACAAGTCTGCTTCATCTATACACGTTGAAGTTTAACTCTATCGCGTTTAGAATTCCAAGAAAAGAATGCAATGTGGTGAAAATCGTACTGATTTTAAGGGTTCATTGTTCTCATCGCACTTATCCTTCTACCTATCATAATTCTGTTAACAACGCTATGCGTAAATAATTCTTGTGAAAAGTACAAACAGGCTGAAGAAGACGGTAGTTTGGATAGATGCAGGTGAGTGGCGGTAAAAGATCTGTGATAGCTTATGTTTATTACAGGGTGCGTGTAGCGCAGCGTTTAGAGGTGTCCTGCAAAACACATGTAGTCTTTGGTTCGAGCCCACACTCGAGTTCACCAACCCTTTCCATCACTCCTAGATCGGGAAATTGGTACCAGACTGGTCTGGGAGGATTGCAACAATGACTCGATACATTGGTGGGCCACCGCAAGTCAATACATAGGCCAGATATACACTCAATCACTTTTATGATTCTTGATGAAGTAAAACGCACAATACTCATAGACTGAGCAATCCCGAATTCATTGCACTTTTTTTTTATAGTTTATTACTTGTTACAAACTCAACCATTCGAAAATTCCTCTGACAAAGTGGTTTAGCCAAAAGTTGGCAAAACTCTCATTTTGTTCCATGTAGATGATTTTTATTGCTATGGTTTGTAGGTACGTCTATTCAAGACCGGACGACGATATTATTCTCTGTGGTATTATCGTCATAAACGGACGGAAGGTGGAGCAAAAGGCTAGTAATGTTCGCCGTAAGGTAAGCTCAAACAATTATTTGAAATTAATTTCTGGGATATTTTTAAAATATTGATAAATTTATGATTGAGTCAAATTTGTTCCAGCTAGCTGCTGATGAAAGTGATCCGATGGCACCGACTAACCTTCCGAAAGGCGCTTTTGTTCGTGGTGTCGCCAGAATCGCTTAGATCTCCAATCCGTTCTAATAGGACGACAACCACGCGCCCGTTTTCACACTGCCATTTGCTCAAAGAGATTGTGCGTTCGAATTCGCACAGTTTCGTTAGGCGGTAACTACAGCTAATTGGATTAATCTTGATGAATGTGGATTGTCATCTCTAATAAGAGAAGTGACAATAATGATAGAGAAATAGATATTGCTACATGTGTTCAAATCGTTACAGCAATACCTAAGATTGATATCATTCATCAGTTAAATTTTCCCAAACACATTTCTTATGTTTCAGTACAAGGAAAGTTTAAGAAAATGTACAATCGCGCATAACAGAGTTAATTACATGAGTTGGAGATAGCACAGTGGAAAGTGACGCAGTCGATCAGGAAGCAACGGTCCCGCTTCAAAGCTCTTCACCTGGGGTGTGGTCTGGGTAGGGGGTGGACGCGCAAGGAAACTGCTCAAAAACCCCGTTTAAGCGGAAAAAAATCGAAAAACTGAGAAATTTTGGGGCGCGACAGTAGTCGCATCGCGATCTGAGATCAGAGGCCGGACAGAGGCCCTGCGTTGCCTTAAATCGCCCATAACTTCCCGGAAAACGGAAATTTAACCACGCAAACGCAATAGTAAGTATTTCAATATTAAGCGAACGAGTGGCGGTAACGGGTAGTATAGTCGCGGATGAGTTGTTCGGAAAAACACCGGAGAACGCGAATTTGATCCCCGCCCCAAAGCTCTCCACTAATCAACGTGGGAACACCTTTGCCCGGCTATCTCCAAGATGGCAAGGAAAACTTACTGGATCAGTTTCTACGAAATTCATAAAGCGGGCAAAATGCTCAAGTAGCAATTGAACAACACGCGAAATGTTCGAAGAGCAACGATGAATGGGAGTAAACGAATTGAATGCACGTAGTACTGGAATCCGCACAGTGAATGTGATGACGGGTCGTGTAAGGTGAAAAATTACATGGTAATATGGGGCTAGAACAGTAGAAAATAAATAACATGGAAGTGAACAGATGTAGAAGAAGACATATTTAGTCGGTTTATTTAATACCTTAACTTGATTATTAGGAAGGTGTAACGGCCAAAAAGTTTTTAAATGTTGTGCTAACCACGGCGCTAAGTAGAAAGTTGCTGTGCTTCTACTGAGCTGACACAAGATGCATCAAACGTTTTAATTACCACAGGATAGCGTTTCAATGAGCTCAGCTTCGTCAGAACTTACAGAACAAATTACTTCCTTGTTTCTCAGTCTCAGTTTTCCCATCAAAGCTGTCCATATTTTAAAAAGTGAAACCACGTTTGATTCATGACGTTTGCATAGAATGATAAATGAGTCTGACAACTATTAGATCGAAAAATTAGACGAAGATACCGTGTTGATTCCTTTGCTAGGACCGCGACTATAATTTGAAATCTTTTCAGATCTCTTTGCTACGACTAAAATTTAGGTTTTAGTTTTCACTGAAGTTGTAAATCTGCTCATCAAATCATGCAGCAAAACAAGATATTTTCCTGCTGATTCCTAAGCTAGCGAAGTCGTTGATTACACATAAAATGATTTATGGGGGTGTGACAAATTTTGCTCGTGTGAAGTTTCTACTTCTTTGATTTTTAGTTTCCTCTGTCCGGCAGAGGATAAGAACCTGGCAACAGCGGACAGTAATTTTCAAAATATACATGCGCACGAGCAGTGTCTGAGGAATACAAGTGTTTTTTGATAATCTTAATCTTTTTACTTACTGCCTACTATTTTCAATAGCAGAGTATAATGCGAAATATAACTTCAACGATGCTGAGATATTTGCAAAACTCCGGACCGCAGGTGTCTGCGGCGGGGAACGAACGCGCTATTGCCCTTTCCGGAGAGTAACGCCTTCACCACCACACTGTGAGGGTCCTTCGTTTCGCCTGTCTCTCACCTATTTCTATCGATCTTTTGCCGTCAGCAATCACCCGTCAGCGGGTTTGTTCTGGAGAGCCCAAATCGGCAACGAACCCAGTTCAGCAGAGGCTTTAGTTATAATCACAATCTTAATCGTTTTACCTGCAGTCCGGAGTTTTGCAAATATCTCAGTATCGTTGAAGTTGTTTTTTTGATAGTACTTCCGTTGAAGGGTGCGTGTGGTACAGTGGTTGGAGTGGTCGGCAAAGTGGTACCAGATTTGTCTGGGAGGATAGCAGCACTGGCTCGATGCATCGGTAGGCCACTGCGAGTCATTGTAAAGGCCAGCTATTCATTCACTGACCACCAACGATACTTAATGAAGCCGAATGCATGGCGCACCCCACAGGCACTGATCAACGCCGAGAGCTTTTAGAGCTTTTTTCGTTGAAATACGGAGTTTAAAAGAAACGCTTTGTTAGAGGAAATAAAAAGGCCTTGTCACACTTTAGATAAGGTTTTTTAAGCCTTCGTCATAACAAATAAGATATTTATTCTGATATGCACTGCGTGAAATTTAACAAAATCGATGCAAATCATTCGTCGAAGTGCCGTTCAGCATTGAGCAAGTCCTTTTCTGAGAAAATCAGTGCCATTTTCGATTCCGCTGTTGATTACCTACAATTTGAACTATAGCGCTGTATTAGTTTTCGATGTTAGTGAGGCAGAAAGTAGGAAACACATTCACATCAACCACACCATTTCTCCCCGGTTAAGTGTTAAGTGATTTGACTACCTATCAATGAAGCCCGTCCAGTGTCGCCCAGTGTATTTGCTTGGAATCCGAAGGCTGCAAAGAGTAAAATGCTTACAAGCAGCTTTTCAATTTCGCCTCTTTCCGATTCATTGTGATATTCAGTTGTTGGACGCTAGCCGATCGTTTCCTGCGTACTTTCTCCTAGCATGGTTCTCCGAAATTTTTTGCCGCGTGCATGTGGAGCGAACTATTACGTCCATAACCTCAAGACTTATTTACTCAATCTGAGGAGCTCTCAAAGCAAATTTATCACATGTGTTACCTGCAAATTTTTTATTACTGGGTGATTCAAGTGAGTGATAGAAGAGCTTCAATTTGTGCTTCTCGTGAGCAATACAGTACTAATACGTTACAGCCACTCGAAGGAAAAGGTTATGTCATAATTGGCGATATTGTCAGAAAGTTTGATGGCGGATTTACTGGTTTTAAGGCAATAAGCTTCCCATCTCGTAAAATCTGTTGCTAGAAGCTCCTATCCATTTGTTGCAGTTAGAATGGATTACGTGGCAGGAGCAAACCACACTTCTTGGTGTATGCTGCTGCACCTCTGTTGTACCGAGAACTTAGTTCGGAAGTCCATAGTACCCTTTTCGTGTAACAGAGGTTATTTGTAGCATTCCGTTTTCTATAGTACTTCCGACAACCACAAGCGCCTTTCGTTCTTATTTAATGTACAACTTTTCGAGATACAGCTCCTAGCAAAAAAAAATCTTAGCATATGAAGAGTTTGTCCGGAGAAAAGAATTCCTTGCCTTCTTTACCAGGACCTCTATGATATCCCACCTAGTGCCTTCTTTTCATGGTTACTATTTTTTATTTTATATGACCCGTCTTCAAGTCTACTGTGCCAGATCCCAGCACTTCTCGCATTCGGTTCGCTCCCTCGCATCCATCATCCACGATGTTCCTCCAAATTTGACTTCTGGATTCGGCTGCCCGTTGAAGATTTTCGTTTTATTTTAAATGTCTTCGAATGCTGCTTGTGCCAATTTTTTTCCAATCAAAGAGATAGCCGAGCTAGGGCGTTCCCATGTGGATTGAGGCGGAGCGTTAGAGTGGTTTCGAACCAGCGCTTTGATTTCTGATGGGACTGCATCGCTAAACACTCCGCCTCTATTTCGTTCTGATATCCTTAATCTTTAAGAATCTATTGCGTTTCGTCTTCAAAGCAATTTGGCGTCCAGAATTGGAGCCGTGTATTTCACTGCCGAAATCGATTATATTACATTCCGTGTCCCCGACAAGGGCGGTAAGTAGTATGGTGATCTTTGTCTGTTTCGGCGCCATCGCCTTTTTCAGAGCCTGATTTTTTCGAGTCGATTGTCCAAAGTTGTCCCTTCTACCTATGAGGGTGTTCGTAATGGTATGGATTCGAATCCAGTGGAGTGGTAAAATTCCGATCGTGAAATATTGTACAATTCATGGAAATAGTCCGTGTTTATTGAACAGGGAGGGCCTAATCTTCCACAGCTTCTTCGACCACTTGTAGCTCATATAGGTCAAGAGCTTTTCATGTCTGTAAGAGTCAGACGAAGCGGTCTTCTCTACTCTCGTGGTATTGATTAACGGTCCTTCAGCTTTACCCCAAATTTGAATTCTGAATTTTATCGGCACTGCGTGGATGTGCTATTCTGTCTATCGACAATAACTGGCAGTATGACCGCTTATAAATGATCTCTTTCCTTCCACTAATTTCTACCCGCTTTTGGAGACCAATCCACGGGAGGGTGCAGTATCAGCTTGGCAAATTCATGGAACAGCGGAAATAGAGAAAATTTTACGTTCTGTGGCAGAAGAATGGTGATATATCCCGAAATAAATTTTTTATACCTAACGATTAGTCATTCTTTTTTATAGGAATCGCGAGGTTGTTATTCAGCACACGTTTACTTCCTTACAAATATAACGCATATTTCGAAACCGACCTTCCCTAAACCTCGGTGTGACTAATCAATATGTATTCTTTCTTGATAAGCTCGCACGAGGTTGATAAATATATTTATTTTCGGCTAACGTTTCGACGTCTTCGTCTTCCTCAGAGCCGGTGATCCGAGTCGATGGTCCATGCTTGTTGTTCGTCTCGACGTTGCGTCTTCGCCTTCGTGTCGAGCCAGATCTTCCTCAGTGAGCCATCTTCTCGAATGAGGCATCCTCACTCAGTGATGCCCTTTTATACACGATGCTGATGGTGGATATATAATGACAATGTCCGGTGGTAACAACTTGTATTTCTTCCGGACATACATCATTGCGCACACCGTGCAGAGGTCAGTGTATTATCAGCTAGCACAAAGCGTAGTAATATTTCGAAACCGACCTTCCCTAAACCTCGGTGATTTTTGATGTGGGTTTTGCGGTAATCAACCATATGCGACTCTAAGCGGCTGTTCTTCCCCGGTGGAAGGTGGGTAGAAAGAGGTGGGTTTTTCGAGAATCCGGTGACCGTGTAATTATCGTTCAGATTTTTATCTTTCTGTTCGTGCTGTTGAAGCCTTTGACTTAGAAAATTTACGTGTCAGCTTGCACTTCCAGGCTCTGAACAAGACGATACTGCCGAAACGTCAGCTACCGTTGTGTTGTATGCGTTATATTTGTAAGGAAGTAAACGTGTGCTGAATAACAACCTCGCGATTGCTTTAAAAAAAAAGAGAACGACAGATTTATAATCTAATGCCAAGATTAATAGTAGGTCGATTTTGGGAGCCAACGTTTAGTGGTGAACTCCCTAGTTTTTAACTTAGCCGACACTCGAAATAAATGACTCAAGCTGCAAATCGTATCCCAACATCCATGGACACCCCACCAACTACGAGGCGGCTAACAACTGACAGTTTTATCTTTTAATATTTCGAAATGACTGGCAAGATGTGGGTGCTTATTAGTGGCAAATAGCTTTGACACATTTTTTAGCATTTAGAAATGGCTGTAGACCTACTTTTTTCCAGCAATTGAGACCTTTCATGCCTCCTCTTTTAGCGAACACCTCTTCGATCCATGTTGCATTGAAGTAGGTGCTATTGTAGAACTCGCCTGGATCACAAATCACTGTGACGATCGTCAATCGACCATTTAAATTCTTATTGTCTCTACAAACCGTCAATCAGAAATTGAACAATGTATAGCCGACACCTACACTCAAGTAATATGGGACAGTCTGCGGAGTTGTAAGACTCCACTGTAACTAAAATTTTGACGTTAAGTGGCCCAAAGCAGTTTTTTCTTCCATTACATAAACATGAAAATAGAACTCATAAGTGAGAAGATATACTTTTCTTGGTAGGCTTTGTAGAGAGAAACAAGAAAGTTTAAACCGGTGGACGCTCCTCCATCAATTCCTCGTTCTCTGAGCACATGCATTGCAGCTGTTGAAGCGATATCAGGCATTTTTACCACTTCATCGATGACGCTCCGTTGTAAGCTAAAATACCAGGCTAAAATTAGTTGTCCACTTCCAATATTTTACTGTATTACTCCGAATTTGTAATGCGCATTAAATATCGTCCGAATGGCGGCATGGTTAAATTCTTAGCCTGTTTGTTCGATGACATAATCTACTGTCTACTCTTGAACATGCTCAGAAGTACGTTCAGATAACTAATAACTACAAAGGTATAGTGAGAATAGGAACTAGAGCTGTGTAATAAAGCAGTACACAGTATTCATCAGCACCAGCCAATCTTGGCGTGCACGTTTTCGAAAGGTTGATTTCGCTCAATCTATCACGTCATCTCTGTATGCGCTGATTTGATCTTGACGTTCAAAATTGTCAGAAAACATCCCAAACCTTGTCGTTTCTCCGTATATCACCGGCTTTACATTATAGCCGTAGCCAATTCCTGCTATTCCAGGTTTCACCCAATATTCCGTTCCAGATGCATTTGTGAACCTACAAAAATCTCTTCCTGGAATTTCTTTGTGTTACGGTTTCTACGAAGTCACCGTTGTTTTATTAATCAAATATGTTTTAAATGCAATCACTGAGCAAAAACGGAGGAGAATAAGCCTAAGACCGAGAACACCTTCTGACTGTTAATTTGAAAAAAAGGATAGCTATAAAGGATGTTTTAGAAACACTCTTGAAATAGAGGCTGCGCCACCATTGGTAAAAGAAGTAACGGTGTCATGATAGCACTTGAAATTTAATTATTCGTTGAATAAATATAGTGGTTGCCACTAAAGTCCGTCGTCCACGTCGCCCATAAGACCTGTTCATTTGGTAACGCTTACTGAACAATGAGAAACTCAGCTTTTGATGTGGTGCCCTCTTTTTACTGTTTTCGACAAACAGGTAACAACAGAGAGACTACCGAGCTAATTGTGAGATAGGTTGCTTTTATCAGATTGTTATGCATCCTATTTTCAGCGGCTTTGAGTTATTTTCTTTGTACCCATCAAATGCATTCAACGAAATGCAAAAGCGTTAAGACTTTCGTGATTTTCGAATGGCCACGCACTTCAGAGAAACATCTGATCTTAGGCTGTTGTGTATGCTTTCTCTTTCAGTTCCGGTTACAGTTTCATCGAATTAAAGCGGGTGAAACCAACCTAATTGATAACTTACATATTTGATAAGACGTAGTCGTAAAACAGTGAGTATTCGGAGTCAGCGAGAACAATTTTTGTCGGCAGATCGTAGCGCTTCGTGTATCGTCCAACAGATGTGATCGTTCCACCTGTTGTGTGGAGCTCTATTACTTCACACAAAAATTCGATATAAAGTTTTTCCTTCATATTTCTTTTTACGTCAACAATCTCCGATTTTATGAGCAAAAACTGTCCTGCATGTACCACAGTGGCTACAGGTGCAATACAAGCGTCATTGTTGGTTCAGCCACGCACCCAGCAAAGGTAAAACTCTTTCCCATCGAGATCGGAAAATAATTTTTAGGTCGATGCAGATGGATAAAAGGATTAATGAAGGATAAAGCTTTTAGCGTTGATTAATCCTTAAGGGATGCGCCATGCAATTCAATTTAATTCAGCATCGTTGGAGGTGATTGAATATATAGTTGGCCTTGACAATGACTCCCTGTGGCGCACCGATGTATCGAGCCAGTGCTGCTATCCTCGCAGACAAGTCTGGCATCAAGTTGCCGACTCCGGAGGGATGGAAGACCTTGGTGAGCCACGGGCGCGGGGAGCTACGTGTGTGTCGCAGGAGCAGATGGACAGGAATACTTAAGAGATGGCCAAGCACTCATTGTATACACCAAATGTGCCTTGAATCTCTTTTACGAGGCTTAATGCGGACGAGTCTGCGGTATATCCCTAAAGGATTGATTCACGCGTTAATCTTTATTGGGATAAATGAGGAAAATGCAGCTGCCGATATGGCTTACTTTTAATGCGCTGCCCGAGCTGTCTACCTTTTCAAACACGACCCGCCCCCACACTTACTGCGCGAATCTCAGCACTTGCGTTCGATTAGTTTTTCCGCAACCATTATCCACCAAAGTGTTCAAGATTTTTGTTACATCTACACCAAATCTACGTTCGGCTGCTGCTTACGGATTGCTATATTTTTTGGATGTCGTTGGATACTGCTAGAGTCTATTCTATTTGAAATCCTATGATAGCCGGACTAGTTTCTTCCCACATTAATCGCAGAGTCTGAACCGCCCACAGAGAAACCATAGCCGACTTTCTTCTAACCTTGGCATTGACCAGTGAGTGATTCACTGTTTTCTCGATGTGCCAAGGCAAGAATGTTATTAGAGCTATTACCCTTTCCGTGGTCTAACGCGTTCACCTCCACACCATGCAGGTCCTTCGTTTGGCCTGTCTCTTAGCTGGTTCTATCGGTCACGCCAGCAGCAATTACTCGTCAACAGGATTGAGACGGGCGAAACGAAGAACTCGCATGGTGTGGTGGTGAACATGTTGGCCCCAGAAAGGGTAATAACGCTTTCGTTCCCCACCGTAAACACCTGCGGTCCGGAGTTTTGCAAATATCTGAGCATTACTGTAGTTGAATCACACATAATAATCCGCGGTAAAAAATTGTAATAGGCAGAAAATAAAGAGATAACATTGTTATTAGAGCATTTGTTCGTATACAATAGACGACCTTTCAGTGGTTTCGCCTTCTTCAGGCAAGTCTGGTAAATAATTCAACCCTGGTGAGATGAGAGGCTTTGGTGAGCTTTGGATGGAGTCTGACCAACACCGTGTTCGTGATGAAAGATCGTTGCGCTACCCACCCCCTCAGGATGCTCATTTTATATGAAAATAGTCAATTGCATGAAAAAAAACTATTCAAGAAACCTGTTCCAGAACTGTGTACGAAGTAGTCAGGATACTTCTTCTTTTGAGTGTTGTTTTTCTTCAGATCGCTGACGATTTCGTGGTACATGTTTGTGCTCTCGAAATCGAAATCGCCACCTGGATTTCACTAAATCTCTCTTTATCGCAGATGCAAACATGGAAATTTAAACAAGGAGATAGAGAGAAGAAGAGATAGGCAGCTGCACGGAAGCAAGAAGAGGGAGAGACGTAGAGGTAAACCGAGAAACGAAGCAGCAATAGGAAGATGAATTGAATTGAGTTCGCAATATCGTTTTCATACTCAGGAAATGAACATGCATTCCTCGCGAGTGTTCGAACTCTAAATTTTTAGAAGTTTTTCCTTTCCCACTGATATGAATGTTCAATAAAATCGATAAAAGGTTTTCGGTCTAGCTCTTCGATGTTTAACCACTTGAAGTAGCACAAGGGAACATTTAGCTTTTCCTCGAAGTCTAATACGTCCAACTGACTCTCATGTATTTCCTCCGATTCTGCTGCATTACCAAATTGGTTGATGAAAAAACCTCGATTTTTTTTCGCTTCCTCTTGTGCATGATAATTTCTCAAGGAGACATCCACCTGTAAACGATCCGAATCAATTACTGTACAATCGTACAGTTTATGGAAAAGTGTGGTAAACGCTTTTTAAATATCTACCTTCATTATTTTTCCACCATTGCTGGTAATCTGGTGCACCTTCTCCTCCTCGAGATCTTTAGCGACCTAAAAAATCGTAAAACTAATGCTGGATTTATTTATTTATATGATCTTATATGATCTGATCTTATAAACGGATATTCTTTAGCTCATAAGAGGTTGGTATAGGTTTTCGTTATCGTTGTCGTTGTTGCCAGTCCCACTCGTAACAGCACGGCCCTGAGGAAACGAAATCGCCGAAACGTCAGCCAACGACCAACGAAGACCTGTACCTACCTCGCATCAGCTTAGGAAGATCAGTTTATAAGATCATATAAATAAATATATCAACTATCTATGCCGAGGTTTGTCGTTTGAGTTTGTGTTGGATTGTATGGAAAGAGAATGAAAGGAAAAAGAGCAGAAAAGAACAACCAAAATAACAGCGAAGAACAGCAAGAGACAGAAGCAAAAAAGTAGAGAATAGAAGCAAATTTAATATGAGCCTATCAAAAGATTGCGAGAAGTTCGATCGCCACTAGTATCATTGATAGTTTTTTTACTTCTGTTCAGCAAACGCGAGGTGCTATTTTATTTCTTTATTTACGTGCAAGCTGACGTTTCGGCGGATTTCGTCTTCTCCACAGCCAGGAAAGGTCAAGTTGACAGCAATCTATTCGGCCAAACATCTCCATAACCAAACAGAGAGAACGCTAAACCAAAATTTCAATCACATTTAACACAGCTCTGCACTCATCGCAAGACTCATAGAAAGCGGTGAGTGTGCAGAGCTATGCTAAATGTGATTGAAATCTTGGTTTAGCGTTTGCTTGGTTTCGTTATGGAGGTGTTTGGCTGAACAGATTGCTGTCAACTTGACCTTTCCAGGCACTGAGGAAGACGAAATCCGCCGAAACGTCAGCTTGTGCGTAAATAAAGCAATAAAATAGCACCTCGTGTTTGCTGAACAGAAGTAGAAAGAATTATTCAATCAATGCCGAGGTTAATAGAAAGTCGGACGTGGAAGTTATTGTTGGTAGTATTTTCTCTCGGATTCAAAAAGCTGTAATGAACGAGCCAGGCTACAGACCACCAAACAGTCACTACAACCTTTTCTGGTGCACTTTCGGCTTTGAGAAGTGCTGTGGGGCCTGACCGCAATCCAAGCATTGAGCTGAACGTCACCGGTTGCTGCACAAAATCCACTTCTTGTCGCACGTCACAATTCGTTCAAGAAAAATGGTCGTTTTTGTTGCGCAGAATAAGAGCAGACGACACTTCCAAACAGCGATTTTTTCGATTATCGTTAACTTCTTGCGGCACCCACTTGCCGAGTTTTTTGCATTTCCTATGGGATTCATGTAATTGGAAATTGTTCCTGTTCTTACGCCAGGTTGTTTTGCAAGCTCACGAGCAGTTGTTCGCGTGTTTGATTCCATCAGTGTCTTCAATTCACCGTCGTAAAGTTTATTGGAACGTATGCAGCTTCCTTATCTTCGAGGTCGAAATTCAGCACTACCTTCACCCCAAAGCTCATTAACATTTCGAGCCGTCTCTGTTGCATTACGATCGAGCTTGAACTCACAGAGGAAAATTTGAGGAAAATTCGCTTTTAACATCTAAAATTGCAAAGCTCAGTACTGGTGAAAAAAAGTTACTTTTGACAAAATACTATTTATTTCTGTGTATAAATACTCACAACGGCAATGTAAGGAAGTCCGATCAGCGAGCACATGTAGGCCTCACTTGCTCCGGTGTTACCGGATGTGGAGTCGTATACTGTTGAGTTACTGTGCACCTTAACTGGCATGATTTACGAATTCTGTGGAAACTCCAAAAAAGTTTGAAATGGGCAAGTTCGATTTATTTCAAGACTCTTTTATTATTTATTATTTCAAGAAGATTATTTATTAACGCCGAACGCTCTATCCCTTTTCTCCACTACAATGATAATCGGCGGCGTCTAGGCTCATAACACATTAAGGGCTGGCTGACGAGCTCCAATTAAAAAAAGGCATTTTAAAGTGACTTTCTTCATGAACAACTTTTTATTAACCTTGACAATAACGGAAAAATTCTTTGTATGCTTGTTCAGCAAACATGAGGTCCTACTTTTATTTTTTACAAGCTGACGTTTCGGCAGATGTCGCGTTGATCAGAGCCTGGAATGGTGTAGTTGACCGCAATCTACCCAGGAAAACACCTCTGTAACCAAACACCACGCTCATACAAAGAGAGAGCGGCGGTACAAGAAAAAAAGGGCAAATTCGAACTCAAAATGGATTAAAATGAAATATCAGAGTAGGTTTAGATCGGAAAGCAGGGTGAGCGGCTGTCTGAGTTCATCATAACGGCCGAGACCATTCAAGGTAAAACTAGCAATTCCAGAAGCCCCACCTTTAGGGCTGAACGTAGGAGTTTTTTAATGATTACCATAACGAAGTAGACCACATCATAGTAAATAGAAGGATTTGCCTAACCGATGTTACTGTTGCCCCAAAATGATACACAAGATCAGACCGCCTCCTTCGTGCAAGATTCCATTTCTCGCAGAAAGGAGAAAAAGCGCTAAATTCAAAAAACGAGTCCAAAACCACTATAAATTGAGACTTATTCAACTAAATAGTCGCCTATTGAAAAGATATCGATGTTACCGACAAGGATTACGATCAGTTCATGCAACATCTTCACGTTAGCGCTATGAAAGCTGAGAGTTCGAAAGTCACCAAGAGACCTCTGTCTCCAGAAACTCTCGTGCTGATACGCCAGCGTGGAACCGCACGAGCTGCAGGCAACCGTGAACTCGCGTCCGAACTTGTAAAACAATGAAGACAGGCGATAATAGAAGATCTTAAAGAGAAGAGCAGCAGCAATGGTCAAAGCGCAAAGGCCGGTAATAGCTTTCGCAAAGCCCACAAAAGCTTTCCCAATTATGAAGCCAAGATGATTGTACTCCGACGTCCAGGCGGAACAGTTATAGTGTCCAGAAAGACAATGGAGAAAATCACTCACGAATACCATTCAGATCTCTTCGAAAACCACGTCCACCTCCCGTTAAAGGAAATAAAGGAGCATAGATATGTCACCAGTCTTCCTTCTAAAATCCGACATACTATTTTGTCGGTGAAAAATCGAGCAACACCAGGTCGGGACAGGGCATGATCTGAACACCTGAAGAACTTTCCGCCAGTCCTCATAAACACATTGGCTCGGCTGTCCACACGTCACCTGCGTAAATGCAAGGTCACTACTCAGTGGAAGACCAGCATGACCGTGCTATTGTGCAAGATGGGTGACTTACACGATATCGGCAACTACTGCACAATCTTCAATGACCCTGACGGGTGATTACTGACGGCAAAAGATCGATATAACTAGCTGAGAGACAGACGAAACGAAGGACCTGCATGGTGTGGTGGTGAACTCGTTACTCCTCGGAAAAGACAATAGTTCGTTGCCCACCGCAGACACCTGCGATTCGGAGTTTTGCAAATATCTCAGCATTATTAAAGTTATATTTCGCAATATAGCCTGCGATTAGAAAGGGTAGGCAGTAAATAATAAGGTAGGATACTGCACAATCTGTTTGCTATCTGTTGACTACAAACTTTCACTTGAGTTGTCCTAAACAGACGTGGTAGAACACTGGACGAAGCACAGTCATGTGAGCAAGCAGGGTTTCGAAAAGGATTTAATGCGATGGACCACATCCACACATAACAGGCTCATTGAAGTATCGCGAGAGTACAAAAGACCGCTCTGTCTCACTTCCACTTTCACAGAATTTTTACTGGCGCTCACTCGAGTCACTAGAAGATCAAAGAGACGGCAGTTGATACAGGTGAAACCACATCGTAAATCTCAGTCAGATGGTTTGCTTGGTTCGGACGAGGTTGAAGCAGCAAATACGCATGTTTTGTAGTGCACCTCTAAAGACAGCTATCTTCGGCACTACATTTACTAGGCATTTATAGTTTTTTAACTTAAGATCGGATATTCCACTTCCTATAGTCGGAAGTATTTCAGCTCTCGATACTTAAACAGCAATGCATTCGAGTTTTTGACCGCTGATTCTGAATAAACTAAAAGAAGAGTCTAAGAATAAAGTGTTCGGCCTTGTTCAACCCCTGAGCTATGCACCATTTATTCCACTTTATTAAATCTCGAGTGTACATGTCACCGAGTGAAGATATCGGAGTGATTAACGATGCAGTCTGTTAGAAAGCACAAATCTGGTTCGACCCCAACAATCTAACCTCTCCTTCAGTCCTCATGGTACTACTATGAGGGGAGAGGGATAAATGCCTCCGCTTTACATCGCTGCCCGACACACAGGAACACCTCTCAGCCACGGTGAGGGTACACCGCTGGAAGGAAAGCAGTGAGACTAAAACCGTGAACGATGGTTATGGCACATTTGTCTACTCAGCCTGATTTTGGATAGTGAAATCAGTTGTAAATGCGGCGAGGCGCACGGGAAGTGCAACTAGTAGCAATACTGCCGTACGTATACATGATCACAATGGTGCTGAGATATTTGCAAAAACCAAATCATTGGTGTTTGCAGTGTGGATGAAACCCTTTTCTTTTCTACCTTTTCCGGGCTAACGCTTTCACTACTACACCATGCTGGTCCTTCGTTTCGCCTGTCTCTGAGCAGTGTTTTAACCTATGCTTGCTATTAGCAATCATCAGTCAGTATGATTGAGGCGGGGACCCATAAATTTGCATTGAACCCACTCAAGCTGAGCTGAAACTGTTGTGTAAATGACAATGTAGTCACTTTTCATTCGCTGCCTACTTTTTTTTAACGCGGTGCACGCTGTGAAATATAACCACACCAATACTGAGATACTACCACAACGATGCCGAGATATTTGCAAAACTCCGTACCGGAGGTACCTGCTATCTCAGCATCGTTGTAGTTGTATTTCACATAATGCCTGCTGTAAAAAATGCAGCAGGCAAAAAATAAAAAGCAAACATTGTGATTTCAGCTACATCCTCGGCTTAACTGGGATCAATGTCGTTGGGGGCTCAGATCAATTCCGTTGATGGGTGATTGCTGATAGCATTGATCGATAGAACTAACTGAGAAACAGGTGAAACAAAGAACCCGCATGGTGTGGTGGTGAACGGGTTACCCCCCGGAAAGAAAGGATCATAGCGTGTTCGTACCCCACCGCAGGTAACTGCGCTCCGGAGTTTTGCAAATATCTCAGCATCGTTGTATTTGCATTTCGCAAATACCCTGCAGTAAAATTGTATCAGGCAAAAATTAAAAAGTAAACATAGTGCTGAAATACTTGCAAAACTTCAGTCCGCAGATGGCACACACACGATCGCTTGGTTAGCGTTGTCTGGAGCCAACCATTCTCACCAACTTTCTGTTCTAAGCAAAATGAAACCAGATTTCCTTGCAAAGAGCTCAACATAGAAAGACCGCGACTACTTTGGTGTAGATCTCAGAATAATGTCGCAAAGCTCTCTCAGATTTCAACGAAAAGTTTTCTCCATCAACATTCAATGACATTGTTGAAAGGCAAATTCATGTGGTAGCTGAACCCTTGCAAAAACTGGAAGACTTTCCAAGACTTTTGTGAATGACAAGTGACAGCGAATTGTAATAAAAGAAATGCTGCATTTGCATAATGTATGTGGAAATCGGCCATATTAATAAACAAAAGTAAATTTAGCAACTAACCTTCCCTTCAACGACTGCCCAGAGCATCAGCGCCCAAGCGAATCGATGCTTCAGTGTACGTGTTTTAGACAAGGTTTCATCTTTGAAAAAAATGTCAGTGTTTGGATAGCCTTTCATCTAGAACATATGCGTATTAATACCAATAATATAAAAAATAAAGCTATCAGTATCTTAACTCTTTTACTTACTGCCTTTTTCTTCTTAATGGCAGGGTATGTTGTGAAATATAACTCGTATGAAGTGCTGAGATATTTGCAAAACTCCGGACCACAGGTGTATGCAGTGGGGAACGAACACGCGCTGTTGTCCTTACCGGGGAGCAGCGCACTTCACCACTACACCATCC